>JAQQSV010000052.1:150003-299739 GCA_028646515.1 Pseudochirops corinnae
AGAGGACTGTGCTTGAACACATTGGCATTAAGGAGAAAGTAGAGGGCAAACAGCAATGCTTGGAGGTGGGAAGAGCCGTTGTCTGGTAAGGAGCATGAGGGGTCAGCAATAAGTCCAGCCTCATTTAACATGTTTAATAATGATTCAGAAGATGCCCAACGGATGGTAATGAAAGTTTGCAATGATGCTAAATTGTATGATGTGGGGAGAACAGGAATGGCAGGTAAGGAACATCAATGGGACCTGGCTGCCTTTCTTTGGTAGGCGGACAGCAAAGTGATCTGGGCAGGCCCATGGAATGACAGACTTCTAGATTTAGGGGTAACCTCAGAGCTCATCTAGCGTGACCCCATACCTCCCTTCTATAACATTCCCCGCAAAGAAGTCATCCCTTCTCCACTTGAATTCTTTCCATACAGGGAGCTCACAGCACAAGGCAGCCCATACCCAGGGAAGTGCTTCCTTTTATAGGGGTAGAATCTGCTTTCTTATGATCCCGGCTCTGGTCTCTGGGGCTACACAAAATAAGTCTACTCCAGTGTAGTATAAGAGAAAGAGCACTGCATTCAGAATCAGAGGACCTGAATTTAAAACCCTGGTCTTGCTAACTGCTATGACCTTGGGCAAATCACTCTATCTCAGTTTCCCAATCTGTAAAGTAAAGGATTGGATTAGATGCTCTCTAAGGTTCCTCCCAGCTTTAACTCCTAACATAGCCCTGAGATATTTGCAGGTAGTGTTTGTGTCCTCCTTAAGCCTTTTCTTTCCCAGGCTAAACATTGCTAATTTCTCCTTCGTCATCATCATCATCATAGCTAGCATTTATATAGTTCTTAAAGTCTGCTGAGTGATTGATTTGGTTGGATTCAGTCAAAAGGCCACACTTGAGGATCTAGAGGGACACATGTGACCTGGAAGCCTCAGGTTCCCCATCCTTGGTCCCACCTATAACTGAATAAAGATCCTCTCTATGATTGGACATCCAACATCTGTTTGAAGCCCTCTAGTGATAGGAAGGAACTCATGACCTGCTGAGGCAGCCCACTGCATTTTTGGACCACTCCATCCACAACTATAGGCTAGGAGTCAGGGCATAGAGGATTTTTTTTTCTTTTTTAGGGCATGGGTGGGGAGGGAAACTGAGGGATGGGAAGTGAATCTCATCACTTTAAAAATATACCCAGATCAGAAAGCTCTAATAATGTTCCTTACCCTGAGAGGGTTAGGGAGCCCTGGGAGCTGAGTTCTAATTTCCATGATTCTGCAAGAAATTAATTCCTGGGGCTTCTCTTCTCTGGCTGTATTTTCTTCTCTTTCCAAACTCTCTCTCTTTCTTTGCCATGGGCTCCCATGAGACTCCCTTCAGCCAGACATGTGCTGCTGAGTGTGTATTTCTTTGTTGGAGAGGAGGGAAGAGGCAGAAGCCTGCTGGAGTTTTCCCCAGAACCTATGGAGAGGCTTAAAGAGCTTACTGTCCCTTTCCCCCAAGGGGGCCAGGGTCCCAGCCTGCTCCCATTCCTCCCTTCCCACTATTATTCACTAAATGAGTTGGCCTTTCTTAACAGCTCAGAGCTGGCATGGAAGAGAGTCCCTGTGCCTGGAATGGTGGTCGTCAGCCTAACAAATCAGCCTTGATTTGCAGTGTTCATTTCTGGGCATGCAGCTTGAACAGATGGGCTCTCCCCAGCCCTGTTTTCTCCAACTTCTAACCCTATGCCCTATGAGAAGGTTCAGTCCACCCAGAACACACTCTTTATTTCCCCCTGATGGTAAGGGAAGGTGGGGAGGAATGGGAATGGGGCAGGAAGAAACGGTATTAATTATCGTGTGAGCACAAAATGAAATAAGGAATTAAACTTCAGGTCACATGTTGTAAAGGGACAAGACGTCGAGGGTGACACATTTCCCATGCTGTCGACATGACATCCTTACTGCTCTCATTTATATTTGAGTTGGGGGGGGGGGGGGTGGAAATACAAAATGCAGAGCCTTGGGGATCTGGCCATTCTAACCCCAGGGAACAGTTTGGCTCAGGGCAAACACCTGGTTTCCAACTCCCTTCCCCTCCTGCTCCCCCTGGAACAGAGCCCTGACCATGTGCTCAACCAGCCCCTCCCTCAGAAGCCATCCCCCGCCCCTTTCCTGCAGCCTGTGACTTAGGCTGCCCATCCTGGGAAACGAGAGATGAAAGCAGGTCCACGATATGTAAATAGCCCCAGCCTAGGCGGCTGGATGAGACCCTGATCCATTCAGGGTTCATATTGAAGACCCGCAGGAAAAAACCAATCACAAAACAGGGATCATCTCTGCAGAGGGACTGGGAGGCAGCTGGAAGAAGCAAAAAAGGAGAAGCCCTAGCAAGCTGCGTGTCCTTTTTCATCCACAAATGTTGAGCTTTCCCCGGGTGACAGGAAATGTTTGTACAAGGCTCCAAACACACTGATTTCTTTTTAGGATGCACACACCTCTCCATTTTCCAGGCTGACAAAGGGATGCCGACTAGCCACAACAGTGGATGTTCCAAAAATCTTTGGAATGCCTTAAGTAGCTCGTGGGGAGCAATTCTATCCTCTCACTAAGGCTGCTGGGAAAACCCATTTGGGTCCCCCTGGGTCCAGGCTGATTGGCAGTAGGGATGAGTCAAGCCAAGAATGGCAGTGGAGCAGGGGAAAAACAGCCTGGTCTTAAAATTTTAGCACATATAATTCACAAAGTGGATAACCCATGAGCAGAGATTGGGGTGGGGAGAGAGGGAGAGACAGAGACAGAGACAGAGAGAGAAATACAGAGAGACAGAGAAACACAGAGAGAGAGAGACAGAGAGAGAAACATACAGAGACACACAAAGAGAAAAACAGGAGAAACACACAGACAGACAGACAGACAGAGAACCACACACACACAAAGACAGAGCCAGAGAGAGAGACAGAGATGTAGACAGAGACAAAGAAAGACAAAGGGGTACAGGGAGACATAGAGACAGAGATATACAGAGAAAGAGCCACATAGACACAAAGAAAATGAGGGAGAGAGGATGGGAGGAAGAGAGACAGAGAGGGAGGGGGGAGAAAGGCAGGGAGGAGAGGAGAGAGAGAGAGAGAGAGAGAGAGAGAGAGAGAGAGAGAGAGAGTGACAGAGGGAGAGAGAGAGAGAGCTGAGTTGATTGGCATTAGAAGGGCAGGAATTTCTCAGTCTTAGAATGCTTACACCTTATCTGTGTGACTTTGGGTAAGTCATTTCTTCTCCCTGGGGCTCAGTTTCCCCATTTGTCAAGTGTTAGGAGATATACAATATGCTCTCCCTTCCAGCCCTACAGTGCAGTAATTCTATGCCTTTCACACACTGACACATCCACAGTCTTTCCTGCAACATGTGCCTGTAACGTGTGCAGGAAGATGAATATTCAGGCCTGGCACCTCCCTCCCTTTCCTGCCCAAGGCTGTGAGCCTAAGCCCTTCATATGCAGTGCCCTGCCTGGAGGGGCTTCCCCCCTCTCAGCCTGGAGAGATGCAGAGGCTGTTAGTTTGTTCATTTTTTTTTTCTCTAGACCTTGGAGAAGTGCTGGAGTATGGAGGGAGACCTGCTGAAGGCCTGCTGCAGAGGATTTTAATTCTTCCTCCCAGGTATTTCAAGGAAGCAAGAAGGACTGGATGATGAAGTGGTTCTGGTTGCGATAGAGAAGCCCCAGGAGAATTAGGTTATTTAAAGGACAAACGAAGCAGCATGGAGGCTGTTCTCCACCCCTAAAAAGACAAGCTGCCAACTCCGGGTGGGGATATGCACTCTTATGGGGAAAGGAAGGGCTCTGGAGGCTCGAACTCGGGGGGTTGGCTCTCTGCTCTGCCAGGCTCGGGCTTTTTGAATCTAAAGCAATGGGGTCATGAAGCCCTGCCACTTTTCTCCCAAATCCAGTATGATTTAGTCTGCATTATTTAAAGGCATTGTAATGTGGAATGAGGGAGATTTCCCTTTGCTCTGTGCTGGGCACAGTGATCTATTTTGTCCTGGGTTGTCACATTTTGTGAGTGGCATAGGTACATGGACAGACAGACTGGGGAAAGGTGGTTGAGATAGTGAGGGAACTCAAAACCAGGTCACATAAGGATCGTTCAAAGGAATGGAGGTAACATCTCACTGTCTTCAAATATCTGAAGGCCTGGCCCATGGAGGGAATAGGTTTAGCCTGTGTGGCCTTAGAGGGCAGATCTGGGAATGCATGGGGGGTGAAAATCACCAGCAAGCAGATTTCACCAGATCTTAGACTATGGACATTAGAGCTGCAATGACTCTCAGAGGGTGTTTTGACCAACCCTAGCACTTTACCGATGGGCAAACTGAGACCTGGAGAGGGCAAATGACTTAGCTGAGGTCACAAAGGGCAAAGAGGAAAAATTCTCATTTAGTTGATTTAATAAGTAAACCATTAGAGCTGTTTAACAATGAACTATCTCAGGAGGCAATGAGTTTTGTTACTGAAAGTATTTTATCAGAGGCTGGATGGCTCTCAGCTGCAAAGCTTTAAGAGAGGATTTCTGCACTAGACTGGGATGGGGAAGGAAGTGTTGGCTTAGATGACTTCTAAGGTTCTTTTCATCTCTGAGAATCCGAACGCTTGATCTCTCAGCTCAGTGCCTCAGTTTCCCCATATAATGTGAAGTCCTAAGAAGAATCCTAAAATATTTGTTATCTTAAAGCCAATCCACTAATGAAAACTGTAACAGGCAAATCCTTTTTGGTCTACTGGCCCAGTGCTGGGGTATAGACAGGTAGGAACTTACATGGCACCATTTCAGGAAAGTTGTCTTGTCCCAAATCGTTTTCCTCCCTTTGTCTTTTATAGTGCCTAAATCCTATCACTGGGGATTCATTCCTTTGGGGCTTAAAGGCTTTTCTGCACCTCAAAGTTCTCTCATTAAAATGCAAATACCCACAAGCCTAACACCTCAAACGCTTATCAAGAGGATTAGCTTTCCAAAAGTGTCAAGGAGTTGAGGGCCTCACCTGAATCCCACAGTAGGAGAGGAGGGGATCTGGAGTGGGAGTGGAGCATGCTCCTGAGTGTCGGAAGGGATGAGGGGGGACACTGAAGGGGAGGTGGGAGATCACCAAGGACAAGCTTCGACCTCCCCCACCAAACTTAACAATTATGCTAAGACCCATAAGCCAACTTGTGACGGCATTCAATTTAAGGTCACCTCCAATCAGTCAACGATCATTTATAAAGCACCTACTATGTATCAGGCCCTGTGCTAAGTGCTGGGGCTACGAAGAAAGGCAAAAGACAGTCTCTGCCTTTAAGGACCTCACAGTCTGATGGGTTGGGGGAGACAAAATGTAAACAAATATGTACAATCAATATACGGAATAAATAGGAAATAGATTGGGAAAAGCTCCTTGTAGAAGGTGAGACTTTATCTGGGACTTGAAAGAAGAGGCCAGGGCAGCCAGGAGGTGGAGATGAGGAGAAAGAACATTCCAGGCGAGAAGAAATGCCAGGAGCCCAGAGATAAAGTGTCTCCTTTGGGAACAAGGAGGCGAGTGTGTCTAGAAATAAGATATAAGACTAGAGAGATGGGAGGGAAGGAGGATGCTATGAAGGGCCTTGAATGTCAAACTGAGGATTTTGTATTTGATCTAGGAAGTGACAGGGAGACCCTGCAGTGGTGGGGACATGGTTTGATCTGCACTTTAAGCAGCTGAATGAGGGCTAGACTGGAGTGGGTGGCTCAGTTTGTGGCAGGCTTAATGCAATGTACTTTACAAAGGCTGAACAGGGAGTGGGGAAGACCATTCCCAACCTAACCTATCCCAGCCACATCCCTTGCCAAGAGCAGTTACTTTGGATGGGCAAAAATTAAAGTTTTACATCTGATGCAGTACACCACCAAATTTCAACTCCTCATCCCTGTTCCCAGAAGCCAGTTCTCAGTATTATAAGCACAGAGAAAGTCCTCTGGCATTTGAATAGGTGGTGGCAGGCCACTTAGGTTATAATTGACTCTAATTAGCCCTCCCACAAGCTGTAACATTCCTCACCTGCATCGGGAGCAGGCATGTGAAAAGGAGAGATTCTTTTCTACCCTTGAGAACACCCACAGCACATCATTTGGTGAGAATAATAGATAATCTTAATTCCAACAACCACACCTCAGTGTAGAAAGCACTTTTCAAAACACTTTATAGAGCTTTCACCTTTATTCTCCTCCTTAGGTTCTGCTTGATCTCCGCTGTTCTTCCACCTGTCTGACCTCACCTCCTTTGCTGATTCCTCACCTACATCATACCCACTCACTAAGTCTCTGTCCTGTGCCCTCTTTTCTTTGCCCAGCCTATCCTGTCTCAATTAGTGATCTTATCAGTTCCCATGGTTTCAATCATCATCTCTATGCCGGTGACTCCTAGATCTACCTATCTAGTACTAATGTTTCCTGAACTATATGGTCTCTATTACTAATTGAATTTTTAATGTCTTGAATGAGATGATCTGTAGACTTCTTGGGCAGCTAGGTGGAGCAGTGGCTAGAGAGACCGCCTGCAATCAGGAAGATCCCAGTTCAAATTTGGCCTCAGACACTTGCAATCTATATGATCCTGGGCAAGTCATTTAACCTGGATTGCCTCAATTTCCTCTTCAGTAAAATGAGCTGGAGAAAGCAATGGCAAACCACTCCAGTATCTCTGGCAAAAAAAACCAAATGGGGTCAGGAAGTGTCATACATGACTGAACAGCAACATAGGCTTCTTCTTTTTTTTTAATTTAAATTTATTTATTTATTTTTAGTTTACAACATTCAGTTCCACAATTACTTGAGTTTCAAATTTTCTCCCCTTCCCTCTCCTCTCCCCTCCCTCCTATGGTGGCATGCAATCAGATATAGGTTCTACAAATACTTTCACAAACATAGGCTTCTTAAATTCAACATATCTAAAACAGGACTCATTATTTTTCTTTCCAAATCTTCCCCTATTCTGAACTTCCCTATGGCTGTTGAGGGTACCACCATTCTCCTGGTCACCCAGGCTCCCAAACTCAGTGTAGTTCATGAGTCCTCACACTCACCTCCCATATGAACCGTGTTGCCAAAGCTTGTCATTTCTGCCTTCATGAGCTTCCTAAACTTTCTCTCCACTGCCACGTCTGGGACCTTAGCTTTGGCTCTCATCACCCAGTCTGGGTGGGATTCTCCCCATTGCCTTCTAATCTATCCTCTCCTCATCTGTCAAAGTATTTTCTAAAGCATAATTTTGACAATGTTACCTTTCTTCCCCATTAAATAAACCAGGGACCTCTCTTTGGCATTTGAAGCTCTTCAAAACAAGGCTACTCCCTACGGTTTCTTTTTTCTTAGGCAATCAGGGTTAAATGACTTGCCCAGGGTCATATAGCAGTGCCAGAGTCTGAATTTGAACTCAGGTCCTCCTGACTCCAAGGCCTGTGTTCTATCCACAGCACCACCTAGCTGCTCCTACTTCTTGTCTTTCCAATCTTCTTACATTTTACTGCTTTCTATACACTGGACAATCCAACTGGCCTCCTTGCCATTTCTTGAATACAACACTCCATCTCTAGTTTCTGTATCTTTTCTCTGGTTGTCCTCTCAACCTGGAACGCTCTTTCTTCACTCCATTTCTGCCTCTTTAGTTGCCCTGGCTTCCTTGAAGAATTAATTCCAATCCTACTTTCTTTAGGAGGCCCTTTCCAGTCCCCGCAGTTGTTAGTGTCTTCTTCCCTGAGCTTAACTTCCATTTTTCCTGTGTATATCTTATATGTATCTAGTTATTTTATTTATTTTTAAAAATCCCCATCAGATTATAAACTCCTAGAACTCTTTTTGTTTATCTTTATATCTCCAAAGTTTAGCACATAGAAAATGCTTCTTGACTGTCTGATTTCTGGAGCAGCCTTGTAAGGGCAGGAATGGTGAGCCTATTTTACAGATAAAGACAGATGAAGTTCAGAGCTTAAGTTATTTCCATGCCTTCGCATACCTAATAGATGGATGGACTGGAACCCATCATCCAGTTCCTGGGCTTTCCCCTCTATATCTCATTGCCTCCTAATAAAAATCATAGCTTCAGTGAGGTGGCCTGTGTTTTCATCCAGTTGCTACTACTTTCTGCCAATGCAGAGTCTAATTTCTCCATGACTTATTAAAAAGTCTTTAAGGGTTGCTCAAGTAGGAAAATAGATCCCCTCTGGCCAGTCTGGTGATGTTTTTCCCAACTTGGCCAGGCTGTTTGTCAGACCACAGGACTACAGGTTACCAGGACCCATGCATGAATCCATTCTAGTACATGTCATTGGCCTAGCTTTCAAGAATCCAGTCACTTCCACAGCACAGGGAGAAGGCAGAGTAGTGTCTAGTGGGGGCGGCAGTAGTAGTAGTAGTAGTAGTAGTAGTAGTAGTAGTAGTAGTAGTAGTAGTAGTAGTAGTAATTGTAGTAATGATGTTGTTTCTATCTGAATTCTGTTGAAAAGATGAGAACTTTCATATATAATACACAATAGTAGCAGAACTTTTATAATGTGTAATAAGTGCAAGGAGGCAGATTTAGGTTCAATACATAAAGAAAAAAATTTCCCTAATAATTAGAACTGTTCAAAAGTGAGGTAAGCTGCCTTGGGATGTGGTAGATCTGTTTGATTTGATTCTCTTCAATTTAACAAGCTTGGTGGCACAGAGGATCAGGTTCTGGACCTGGAGTCAGGACCCTGGGCAAGTCGCTTAACCCTGTTTGCCTCAGTTTCTTATCTGTAAAGTGAGCTAGAAAAGGAAATGGCAAACCACTCTAATATTTTTACTAAGAAAACCTCAAATGGGGTCACAAAGAGTCAGACACTAAAAAATGACTGAAAAACAAAAATGTGCTATGTCCTTGGGATAAAATGGCAAACTTAAACAGACCCTGCCCTCAGGGAGCTTATCCTTTTTTTCCCTTGGGGAAACAACATTTATACAGATAAATAAATACAAAACATATACAAAATATATACAAAGTAATTGGGGGCTGTAGGGTCTCTAGGAATTTGGAGAGAAAAGAACAGAATAAGCTTCTTGGGACTCATTATAGGAGATGGTAGCTGAGTTGAGCTTTGAAAGAAGCTAGGGATTCCATGATTCCATGCAGGGTACATCTAGCTTGTGCAAAGTATTCATGAGGCAGGTGGAATGTTATGTACAGTGAGTGTATGTCATTCAGTTTGGATAGAATGTGAAGTTCTTGAAAGATAGTAATAGGTACTAAGCCTAGAAAAATAGATTGGAGTCAGATAAAAAAGGGCTTTAAAAGCCAAAGGGAGGGATTTCTATTTTATTTTAGCGGCAAAGGGGAGGTGGAGTGATACAATCAGAACTGGGTGTTCTCTCATTTGATTTCTGGAGCAACCCTGTGAGTAGGCAGGCCAGAAATGGTGAACCCATTTTTCAGATAAAGACTTAGAAGTTCAGAGGTTAAGTTACCTCCCTGAAGTCACACATCTAGTAGATGGTGGTTCCCAGACTGGAGTGGTCAGAACTGGGCTTTAGGAATATCAGTTTGGTAATTATATGATTAATGGACCAGAGAGGGGAGGAAATAGAGGCAGAGAAACCAATTAGGAGGCTATTGTAATAATTCAGGTGAAAGGTGATGAGGGCCTGAACTACACTAGTTGCCATGTAAGCACAGAGAAGAGTAGGGATTCAAGATGTACTGTGGAGGTAGAATCAACAAGACTTGGCAGCATGTGAAAAGCAGGAGGGAAAAGTTGAAGATGACTCGAAGGTTGTAGAGCTGGGTACCTCGAAAGATGGTATGAGCTTTGGCAGAAATAGGAAAGTTAGAAAGAAGGAAAGTTTTTAGAGAAAAGTACTGGGTTCTATTGTGGACAGCTTGAGCCTGAGATCCTTATAAGCAGGGGCAGGCTAGATATTGTTCTGTGGACTGTTTAGACTTAAGAAAGTGTTGGCAAAAATGTTAATAAAGTAAATTAAAGTTAAAAGTGTGCCCTAGGTACATTTTTTTTGAGATATAGTTGTTAAACATTCATCAGCACATCCCTGCTCACAAGATACCCATTTTGAAATGTCCAGTAGACATGTTTGCACAATGTCACCTGCTTTCCATATCCTACCTCCTTCTGGAACTGAAGTCCCTGACCTCGGGTTCCTGGGTTCTGATTGATGAACCATCATGGTCTTAGGGCCACTTTGGCCCTTTCCAATCATCTCTGTGTCAGACCACTAGTTTATCTGGCTTGTCGCAAGTTTATGTGTTTTTCTCATTAGAATGTAAATTCCTTGAGGGTAGAGGCCATCTTCTTTGCCTGTTTTTGATTCCCTAGAAATTCACATAGTAGCACTTAATAAATTCATTAAAAAAAAATCCATCCATGAAATTGGTGATCCAGGACTAGAGCTCAGGAAGAACTGAATCTGTTATACAAATATGGAAGTCCTCTAGATAGGGCGACAGTGACTCCCAAAGAAAAGCCAGACAACCACTTGGCAGGGATATCATATCACCATTAGGTTATAAACTGAGCTAGATGGATTTGGAGATTTGGGGATTATTTATCCCTTTAAGGTTTACAAAGCATGCTTCCCCTATTTTAAAGCTGTGCTCATTTACAAGAGAGGAAAGAGAAGTTCAGAAGATATAAATGACTTACCCAGGGTCATGCTAAGTATCCCAGAGGCTCAGTGCCCTTCCTGAGCCGCCACCCATTTAATCTCAGCACCTAAAGCCTGGCTAGGAATTCACACTTCAACAAAGAGGATGAGGGAGCAATCTTAGTGCTGCCAGTGGGCTTCATGAGAAGGATGCCCTTGAGTGGGGCAGAGCGTGGGTGCCTTCTGAGAAGCTTGTGGGCTTATGTTTCTTCACCACCCCCAAAGCCAGAGACCAAAGGCTTTGAGTCACTGCTGCAGCCTTGCTCCCATCTTGGAGGACAGGGCGTGGCTTGGGGGTGTCTCACTGTAGCATGGAAGGCCAGAGGTGATCATCTTGGTCTATACTGCCTTTCACTTCTCATTATGCTTTGAAGCAGGGAAGGACTGCAGAGGTGGCTCTGATCATTAGAAGCCATGTACAAATCCTCTCCATTTACCCAAATCCTATCAGTAGTAGATCAGGCAGGCTGGTCACAAGCATTTATAGGGCACTTGCCATATGCTCAATGCTAGGGATGTTAGTATGAGCACAAAAGGCAGTCCTCTGCTTTCCAGGAGCTTATAAGGGAGCTGGAAAGTGGAAAGGGAAGGAGGGTACACATGTGGGGTCATGATGGCAAAGGCCAGAAAGTCACAAGCCCAAGCCAGGAGGGGAATGGTCAGCCTGGGCCTCTCTCCAAAATATTGGCCCTTAGAAGAAAGTTACCAAAGGGAAAAGGAAATTAGCATGGTGGAGGGATGGTCTAAGGGAGAAGGCCTCAAGTATCGAGCCACTTTTCAGTCAACAAACACTCATTAAGCTCCTACTATATGCACCGATTGTGTAAGCACTAGAGTCACAAAAACAAAAGTGAAATTATATTCCAAGAGACAACATGTACAGATCTAGGTGTGTACAAACTCTATACGAGGTAGTTTTTTGAGGGAGGCAAGCATCTGGGAGGACTAGGAAAGGTTATATGTAGGGGAAGGGGAGAAAAGGGAAATGAAAAAGCATTTATTAAGTGCCTACTATGTGCCAGGCATGGTGCTCAGCACTTTACAAATATTACCTCCTGATCCTCACAACAACCTTGGGAGGTCAATTCCATTTTGATCCCCATTTTACAGTTTGAGGAAACTGAGGCAGACATAGGTTGAGTGACTTGTCCAGGGTCACATAGCTAGTAGGTATCAGAGACTGTATTTTGAATTGAAGTCTTCCTGACTGTAGACCTTCTGTTTGCTGCACAACCAGGTGCCTCTAGAAGGGGGCACTTGAGTTCAATCTTTATTTGCTTTGGACTGGATTATAATTTCATCTATGAAGGAAGCTGCCCCTGTAGCAATGCAGATGGGAAGCTGTGGGGAAACTTTTTGTCTCAGGGAGTTCCCCGGGGGCAGTCAGAGCTTAGCTGACTAACCCAGAACACTGAACCCAGGTCATCCTGACTCAAGGCCAGTTCTCTATCCCCTCGGCCATGATGCCTCCTCAGAGTTGAATTTTGAAGGAAACTAGGGACTCTGAAAGGAAGAGTATAAGAAGGGACCGCAGTCCAGGCATGAGGGATGAGCAGTGCCAAGGCCTGGAGAAGGGAGATGGAGCGTCCTATGGGAGGAGGGGAGAGTGGAGGAAGAGCACCAGCTGACAATACTTCCCCAGAGCTGTGAGTGAAATGACTCACTTGGATTGTGTAGATAGCCAGCTGACAAGTGTTTTACCCAGCCCCTACTGCCTCCAAATGCTTTCAGAATTCAGAGAAGACGGTCCCTGCATTACGGAGTTTATGGTGAGACAAAAGTAATACACAACCAGTAGTAAGCAAAACAAAACGGTGTCTAATTAAGGTATTAAATTGTGTGGCACCTCCAGAGCGGGAAACAACAGACTCAGTGTTCAGAATGAGGCATATACAGACAGACAGACAGACAGACAGACACACACACACACACATATGACACGGCTCATGTGGAAATTTGTTTTCCTTGACTATGCATATTTGTAATGGTTTTGTTTTTCTTGATGATATGGAAGTAGAAGAGACAGAATTCAGAACTGAAAATCAAAATAAAATTGAATAAAAAATTAACTGTGTGTTATAGGCTAGGAGTTCAGAGAAGAAGGGCATGAGTGACAGCGTCTGGGGATATGATGGCAGGAATGGGGAAAACAGGGCTTGACCTGGGTTCTAGGAAGAAGCCAAAGTATCCCAGTCTCCAGCCGTGAATTCCTGGCCTAGACTGACCTTTAGCACACAGTGCTAAATGATAGAACTGGTTCTCTACAAACTATTATCAGTGATCCAAGGACCATTTTAAAAAAATTGTTTTTGCTGTCCAGATATGCATAAGTTATGCTTAAATCTTTCATTTAAAGTCATTTTCTGGGTATTAGAGATCTGGAACTAGAAGAGATCTCAAAGGTCATCTGATCCTACCATTGCATTTTACAGATGAAGAAACTGAGGCCTATGGAGGTTATGACTTGCTCAAAGTCGTTCAGGCAGTAAGCATTTGAACTGGGATTTGAATACAGGTCCTCCGTCTCCATTTTCCATTGTACTATGTTTACTATGTGCTTTGCCTCTCTGTGTTCCCATTCTCCTTCATTTCCCCTTACAATGATAAGGGGAGGGACCTTGTATTTCAGTCTGATTCTTTTCAAGGCACTTTCAGTTTTCCATTTGTATATTCCTCAGTAGAAATGTAAGCACCCTGAGGGCAGGCAGGATCTGGTTCTTTTTTTGTTTGTTTTTTCATTCATTTTCATTTTCTTTTTCTCATGATGTTCCCAAAACCTAGCATGGTGCCTAGTAATAAGAGGGGCTTAATAACTCTTTGATGATTGATTGATTTGACCCTCAGAATAGCTACATGAGAGAGTGCAAACCCAATTATCCTTATTTTCCACATGAAGACATTAAGACCCAGATGGACAAGTGACTCATATTGCTAATTAGTGACAGAAGCACAATTATAAGCCAGTCTCCTGATTCTCTGCTCAGTACTCTTTCCATCTCAATACAAGATCAGAAGAGAGAGGAGGGAGAAGGACAGGGTACCTATTGCAGTCTAGGGCACATAGTATATTTGTTGCATTTACCTGAATTGAATGAATGGCAAAGAATCTGAGAGACAAAGTATCTGCTCCAGAGAAGGCTGTAGCCTAACGGGGAGAAACATACACTACTAATCTACTGCATGGACCACCCTGTCTTGTTTGAACTCTCCATCCTCATTCTCAGAAGCAAAGGCTTGCTATTGCAAGCACAGAGGGAGTCCTTGGATATTTAAAGAGATATTAAGAGGCCGTAGAAGTTATAATGAACAATGTACACACACTCACTCATAGAAATATACCTACATACACACATACACAGGGAAAGATGTAAAACAATAGAATCTCTAAGATATTGGAGCTGGGAGGGACCTTGGAGATCAAGTCCAATTCTCTTCTTTTATACAGGAGGAAACACTAGCCTGGAGAAGGGAAAGTGACTTGTCCAAGGTCACTCAGCTAGTTGGTGGCTAAGCCATGGCTAGAACCCAGGTTTTCTGACTCATAGCTCAGTGCCTTTTCCCACTATCCATGGAAAATAATGCCTCTATTGTTACAAGGCACAAATCTCTGAATTCTTTGGGAGGATGGCTCTCTATAAATACTGAGGGTGAGTAATTATTGTTATTATTTTGGTTGTTCAAACCCTGCTATTTCTCCTACATGGTTCTCATGCAGAGCCATCCTTGGGATTATTTTGCGTTAGGGGCTATTTTCACCCAAAACAGTCCTGGGGAAAGCTTTGCTCCTTGACTCAGAACTTCAGGCTGGTCAGAATTTGGAAGGATCTTCCGAATAATAGATAATGAAATATGGTTGTACCTTGCTTTTCACAACAGATGTATTTCTAAATGTGTTGTGTTTAAATCAGACTCTCCATTGTATTTCTAGTGTACCAGGGGAACACCTTATTTAAAGGAACAAAGGAAAAAGCATTAATTAAATGCTTACTATTTGCCAGTCACTGTGCTAAGTAAGCATTGACCTCTATAGGGAATACTCCTATAAAGTGAATAATTTTTTTGTGTAAATCTGGACTTTGCCAATTGAGCACCTGATTACATATGGGTTTATATCTAAAGCCCCTGGTCCAGATGCCGAAGCTCTGGGTTTATATAGGTCAAGTTCAATTTCGATGGTGCTAACCCTACCTGCCCCCACTACCCAACCATATTTCTCTGGCTCATTTGCCCTCACCCAGAGTTTCCCCGGGAGCCTCAGAATATGGGTTATGTCTATTTCTCTACTAATGTGGTTAAAAGAGTCCCCAGTCTCTCAAAGTTACAATGGAAATCGTAACTAATCTTTATATAGCACTTTAAGGTTTGTAAAGCATTTTAACTAAGTTATCCTGTTTGGTCATCACAACCACCTTGGGAGGAAGACGCTATTATTTATCCCCATTTTACAGATGAGGAAGTTAAGGCTGAGAGAAATTAAGTGACTTGACCAGGGTCACAGAGCGAGTAAGCATTTGAGGCATAATTTGAACTCAAATCTTCCTGGCTCCAAGTTCAACATTCTACCCATTATACCATCTAACTGCCAACATTGGGCATAGAATAGCCTTTATTTCACCTATAAGCAAAATGCAGAAAACTCAAAGTGCTCATAGTAGTTAATAGACTACTAGGTGGCGGTAGATAGAGCACCAAGCCTGCCATCAGGAAGACTCATCTTCCTGAGGTCAAATCCAGCCTCAGACACTTACTAGTGGTGTGGTCCTGGGCAAGTCACTTAACCTTATTTGCCTCAGTTTACTCATCAGTAAAATTAGCTGGAGAAGAAATGGCAAACCATATCAGTATCTCTGCCAAGAAAACCCCAAATGGGATCATGAAGAGTCAGACACGACTGAAAAATGACTGGAAAAAAGTTCTGTACCTTCTCCAGTGAATCTCACATTTCCTTCAGTTATACATCATGTAAATGTAAGTTGCTATTGCTGCTATTATTGTTATTGTTATCATTATAGAGAAGTAATTTTCATTTTGTTCAATGGAATTCAGAAAGAAACAGCCCTAGGACACGTTGCTATCCTGCTATTATTCTTTTAAATGTCCTATGGACTCTTGTGCAGTTAGACAAAGTAACTGTAGTTATTTTGGTAGTTGAATGAAAGTTAAATAAAATTGGGATGCATGATCATATTCTGCAGGCTCACTGAAAGTATCCTTGAGACAACTCCAGTAACAGACAGGAAAGTGGGGATGATGCTCTGGACCTCACCCTGTTTCATTCTGCTTCTGGTTTCTTCCTCTATATCTCTATATTTTGACAGCTTTTCATTCCATGCATTTTGGGAATGATGAGTATTTGATATAGTGACACCTATTTTTAAAAAAAAATGTTCCTAAGTTTTTATAATTCAATGTTATACCTGGGTGATTTTGGACAACAGTATAATCAGCAATAATGGTATAGTTCCAGTACAATTTATTGGTTGAATTCTTGAGGATATTTGAGATCTATTTATTTACAGTATGAGAATTTGTCATTTTCCATGTCCATCTTAAATAATATATTTAAAGTGCTTTATAAACTTTAAAGTGCTATATAAAGATCAGATAAAAGATAACAAACTTCTCATTTATAATTCTAGCCATTGGGTCATACCTTGGTAGGTATTCAGTAGGTGCTAAAAATATATATATATATATACATATTTTATCACTGCAGTGGTATGTTGCAGTTTCTCCTGCTTCTTTGCATAATCTGCATTCATCACTGAGTTTGGGCTCCTCAAGATTATCCTTAAGGATAAATAACCGTTCTATAATTTCTGATGTCATTGACTTGAATTGCCATCATAAACATCTCCATTTCAATAAACAAATCCACAAAGTACCATTCAATTCTTCTTTGTCAACATATTCAAGTTCATGTGGGTGTTACTCATGGAGGGTCTTTTGATTCCACTCTTGGACTTTAGCTATTTCATAGGCTCCATCTGGAGATAAATTACCTTCAGTTACATTTGACAAATCTAACTTATCAGCTTTTATTGTTGCTTGGTGAAGGGACGTCTGCTTGTTCCATAAGTATTTTTATAGGTTTAAAAAAAAAACAACCCAAAGCAACTTTGCTGTTCTGAACTTAACAAACATCAACAAACATGAACATTTCCATATACAAAGAACAAAAAAAGAGGATTGTCTAGGAAACCATGAATATCACTACATAGGGCTTGGCTTTTAAGGTATTTACTCAATTCAACATGACAGTTTCAAAGCTATTTCACTTGACTGTGTTTCCCTCTAGCCCTCCTTCATATCTCATCTGTTCATTTTTGCTAAATGCTTTGTTCACAATCTTCTCCTTATGTTTATGGTATCACTCACTCCTATATCTCCTAACTCTCCCCTACCCCAAATAAATCTCACCCTTGTGGTAAGTTGGCATATGAAAGCAAAAGAACTTTACAGGTTGGCCAAGTCCAAAAATGGGTTGGCCACGTCCAAAAATGTATGCTTCTTTTTATATCTCTAGTCCAACACCTCTTTGTCAAAGGGTGAGAAGTGTGCTTCATCATTGGTTTTCTGTAGAAGTGGTTCATCATTGAATGGAACAGAATTTTTAAGTCTTCAAAGTTTATTTTTCTTTACAATGTCATAGTTATTATATAATGTCTTGGCTCTGCTCCTCCCTTCATTCTTCATAAGTACATACAGATCTTCCCAGGCTTCTCTGAAACCATCCCTTTTTGGTAATTTCTTATAGCACAGTAATATTCTATTACATTCATATACCATCATTCGGTCAGTCATTCTCAAAACTGATGGGCATATCTTTGATTTCCAGTGCTTGACTTTAACAAGAAGTACTGCTATGATTTTATTTTATTTTAATTTTTATTTTTTACATATAGATGCTTTCCTACTTTCTTTGATTGCTGTAGGGGTATATACCTAGTAGTGGCCTCACTGGGTCAAAGAATATAAACAGTTTAGTGATTTTTGGGCTATAGTTTCACCTTGCTTTCCGGAATGGTTGGAACAATTCATAGTTTCATCAAGAGTGCATTAATCTATTTGTCCTTCCATGTAATCTAATAATTGTCACTTTCCTTTTTTTGTCATCTTTGCCAATCCAAAGAGTGTGAAATGGAATTGTTGAGTTGTTTCTTTTTAAACACATTTCTCCTATTATTAGTGATTTGAAGCATTTTTCCCCCTGTGGTTGTTGATAGTTTTTATTCCTCCTTCCCTCCCTCCCTGCCTTTTTCCTTCTTTCTTTATTCCTAGTATGATCAACATTCATTAAGCACCTCCTGTATGACAGGCACCAAAAAGTGCTGGGAAGTGCTGGGAATATAATTACTAAAAATAAAGACAGACCCTGCCCTCATGGAGCTTACAATTTAATGGGAGGGGGAGACAATAAGAAAAGGAGGCGGGAATGTGGGGTGAGAGGAGAGAGGGAGGGTACCAGTGGGTACCTGGTTCTGGGAGCATCTTGTTCCGTGGACTTGAAACTAGGCAGAACAGTAGATGCAGAATGGAGCAAACCCAAAAGTTCAGTTTCTGCCCTTATAAAGGAAAACATTGGGAGGTGTTTGGTATTTCACCTTCTAGCCCTCCAATCAAAGGAAAGAGGTTGAAAAAGATGATGTCAGTTAAGGCTTGAGTTAGCAGCATGGTGATGATGTTAGAGGTGATGAGCTTAACTTCAGAGGGCCATCATGTTCCTTGGGGTTAAAACCAGGAAAAGCAGCAGATGCAGAATGGAGTGAATCAAAAAGTCCAGTTTCTGTCCTCTATAAAGGAAGGCATTCAGAAGAGTTTCTCTCTCTCTCTCTCTCTCTCTCTCTCTCTCTCTCTCTTCCTCTCTCCCTCCATCTCCATCTGTCCCGCCCTTCTTCCTTTCCCCCCATTCCTATCATTTGACTAATAGGGAAGGGAATGGTTCTTTTTCTTTTATATTTGAATCAATTCTCTATCTATATTAAATGCGAGACTTTTATCAGAGAATCTTGTTGCAAAGATTGTTCCCAATTAACTATTTCCCTTTAAATTTTATCTGCATGGATTTTGTTTGTGCAAAAACTTTTCAATTTATGTAATAAAAATTAAACATTTTTATCACCTCTGATCCTCTCTATCCCTTGTTTCATCAAGAATTTTTCCCTTATCCATAATTACCAAAGATATCTCTTTCTATTTTTCTCTAATTTGTTCATGATATGACCTTTTATATCTAAATCATATTTTTACTTGGAACTTACTATGCTGTATGTTGTGGGATGTAGATCTAAAATTAATTTCTGCCAGACTATATTACTTTCACTTTTCCTTGATCTTATTGGAAAAGTCTTTGGCATTTCTCTCATTGGTAATTCTAGCTCTTGGTTTTAGATAAGTACAATTTATCATGTTTAGAAAAGATACATTTATTTCAATATTTCTAAATGTTTTGTTTTTAAAACAAAGATGGACTTTGTTTTGTCAAAAGCTTTTTCTTCATCTACTTTATTTTCATCTGTAATCATCACATGATTTTTTTTGCATCATCATGATCTATCATATTTATAGTTTTCCAAGTATTGAATAAATTATGGAATGAATACAACCTAGTAATCATATAGAATCTTTAAAATATTTTTCTGTAGCTATTTTGTCAATATTTTTGCATTGTTACTCACTAGGGATGTTAGTTTGTAGCTTGTTTTCTGTGTTGCTCTTTTTGGTTTAGATATTAAGACCATATTTGCATCATAGAAGGAATGTAATATCTTTTTTTATGAAGGGTTTATGTTATATTGCAATAGATTGTTCTCTAAATCTGTCTGATCTTTTTTTTTCTTTTGTGAGTTCCTATGTGGCTTGTACATTTCCCTCCCTGGTATTGGGTTAATTTGGGCATTTTACATTTTTACAAATATTTATTAAACTTGTTATAAATTTTCTTGGAATATAATTGTGCAAAATATTTTTCAATAATTTTCTTTGTTCATCTTCATTGATTGTGAATTTTCATTGTTAATATATGTTAATTTTATTTTTCTCTATTTAAAAATTAGATTAGAGAATGGTTTATGTATTTAATTAGTTTTTTAAATTGAGATTTATCACTTCAGTTTTTAAATTCCTGCTCTTGTTGATCTCTTCTTTGATTTTCAGGATTTCTATTTTTGTCTTTTTTTTAATTGTATGCCCAATTTGTTTATTTGCTCTTTTTTTTGTGGATGAACATGTTTAGAGATATACATTTTCCCCTAAGACCTCTTTGGTTGCATCTCAAAAGTTTTGTTATGTCATCTCATTTTTGTGATTTTCTTTTATGATATCATCTATTGTTTCTATGATTTGTTTTTTGACACCCAGTTCTTTAGGATTAATCTCCTCTCCATTTAAGTTTAAAAATTTTCTTTAAATTCTTTTTATTGATTATGATTTTAATTTTGTTGTGGTTACACAGAGAGGCATCTAATATTTGTGCTTTTATATATTTATATGTGAAGTATTTTAAGCCCTGGGACATGGCTAATTTTTATAAAGGTACCATTTATTGGTGAAATATGTATATTCCTTTTTATTTCCCTTTAGTAATCCTTAGAAATCTATCAAAATCTAAATTTATAAAGTTCTATTGAGGTTCTTAATTTCTTTTTTTGTTTATTTTTGTTAGATTTGTCTAGCTCTGAGAGGATACATTGAGGTCCCTAACAATTATAGCTTTGCTGTCTATTTTTTATTAGCTTTTCCTTGAAATATTTAGATACTATGCATATATATATATACATATATATAGTATTTATATAATATGTATACATGTATGAAAGATAATTTCATTGCCTATAGGATCTATAATAAGCATACTATAGTTTTCTATTTATTTCTTTTATCTATATTTATGTTTAGTTTCCTTGTTTAAGATCATAATTGCTACCACTAAATATCTGAGTTTACCTAAAGTATAAGAAATCTTGCTCTGGCCCCTCATTTTAACATTGTATGAATCTTTATATTTCAAATGTGATTTAAAAAAAAAAACATTGTCAAATTCTACTTTCTAATACATTTTGCCATCTTCTTTTGTTTTATGGGTGAGTTCATCCCGTTTACAGTTGTGGCTATGATTGTTAATTGTGTATTTTCCTCCATAATATCCTCTTATACTTTTTTCCTCTCCTTCCTCTAACTTACTCTTTACCAAAAAAAAAAAAAAAAAAAAGAAGAAGATGATGGTGATAGGAAAGGAATATGACCAGCACTAGTAGTCTCTAACTGAAGTAATCTGTTTCTGTTTCACTGACCCGCCTCTCTTCTTCTTTCCCAAACCCTGATTACTGATTTTTATACTTTCTTTTGCTTTAATCTCTGATTTATGATCTATTCTTCGAAGTTGAAGTTTGTTTTGCTTGTGTTTATTTCTTTGCCAATTCTCCTCTTTCTTGAAAATCCCCATCTCCTTTCCCTAGCCTTGCCTGTTTCTTTGCTGAGTTTAATGTATTACTACATCAAACATTCTCTCTCTCTCTCTCTCTCTCTCTCTCTCTCTCTCTCTCTCTCTCTCTCTCTCCCCCCCACCCCTTTGTCTGGTTCATACAAGAGTGAGGTTCATGTGATGATTACCTTTATATACTCCCCTTCTCTGGAAACCCAATTTTGAGATATACTCAGCTCTCTCCTCTTCCTCAATTCTTTCCTAATATATTCCTTTCTCTCCTACCTTTTCTTTCCTCTCTTAAGACCATCAAAACAGAAAAAAAAATTGAATTCATTCTTCTATTTAATTTTCCTTTCTGAACCTTTATGACATTAAGATTTTGAAGGGATATTGGCCTCTTTTACCATCTTTTAGAATATAAATACCTCAGCATCATTTAGACCATTCTAGTTACTTTTTATGTTTCTGTTGGATTTTGTCTTTTTGTTTCTACTCATCTTTAGTTTTTTCATCAGAATTTTGTTTCTATTCCACTAAAAGCCCATTCCTTCATCCTTCTCCCATTTCTGAACCCCCACAAACCATGGGATTATACTCAGTTCTACAGGATAAGTTGTTCTTGATTATTACTCTATATCTTTTGTCTTTTGAATATCATATTCCCATATTTTTTTCTCCTTTAGAATAGTTGCTGCCAAGTCTTATGTGGTCCTGACTATAGGTAGTACTTGATTTTTTCCTGGCTACTTGCAGTATTTTTTCTTTCAGCTGGTAGCTCTAAATTTTGACTATGATATTCCTTGGAATTTTCCTTTTGGGGTTTCTTCCAGGAGGCAAGGGGAAGATTCTGTTTTCACATTAGCTTCAGTTCTAATAATTTTAGAAAGTTTTCATTTTTGATTTCTTTAACTATGCCATCAAGGCTTTTTTGGGAGGAGGGAATTTCTTTAAATCTGATGACTCAAATTCCTCTTTGACCTTTTACCCAGGTCAGGTGTTTTTGAAAATAGATGTCATATATTTTCTTCTACTTTATAACTTTTAAATTTTGTCCTAATATTTCATTGAGGTCTGTTTGGTTTATTCCAGTTTTCAGGGAGTCTTTCTTGAGTCAGGTTCGCCACCTTCTGTTTTAAGCTATTTATTCTCCTTCCAGTTACTTCCTTCAAAGATCCCATTTCACTTATAATTCCATTTTTTATCTCATGCTTCATTTCTTTTAAGTATTATTTTTTATGTTAATTTTTTTCTTCCAAATTTAACAAACATCCATAAAGGGTCTTTTCATGTACATAGCAAAGCACAAATGATGACTATAAAAGAAACTGTGAATCTCCAGTCCATACCACTGGCTTTAAAAAAAAGAAGAAAAGGATATAATAAATTCAATATTACTTTCAAAACTGTCCAAGTTGTATATGCTTCCTTTTGAATTTCCTTCTGTTCTCTTCTATAAATTAAAAAATAAAATTAATAGCCTTTTCCTTTTCTTCTCTTTCTTTTGGCATTACTATTGCTAACTTCTCTCCTTGCCAGCACTCAGCTCCAATCTAAAAGAGGGAAAATAAATTCTTGTAGCAAGTAAACATAATCAAAAAAACAAATCCACAAAGTGACCATTTCTAAAAAAGTGTGCCTCCTTTTGCATCTTGAATCCACCTCTTCTGTGTTAGGATGCAGGTAACATGTTCCATTAGAGGTAGTTAGGTGTTGCAGTAGATAGAGTGCCTAAAGTCAGAAAACCTGACTTCAAATCCTGCCTTAGATACTAGCTAGCTGTGTGACCCTGGATGAGTCACTTAACCTCTTTTCATCTTAGTTTCCTCGGCTGATTTATTGTGAGAATAAAATGAGAAGATAATTGTAAAGTGCTTAGTACAGTGCCTGGAACATGGTGAGTGCTATATAAATGTTGGCTATTACCTATCCCGGGTCTTTTCAAAATGTTGGTCATTAAATTGATGAGTTCTTACTTTGAAAGTTGGTTTTCTTTAAATTGTTGTCATTGTATAAATTATTCTCTTGATTCTATTCACTTTATTTTGCACCAGTTCACAGGTCATAGAGTTCCCTGAAATTGTCTCTTTTGTAAATTTTTTTTCCTTTAGAAGGGGGAAGGCAGGGCAATTGGGGTTAAGTGACTTACCCAAGGTCACACAGCTAGTAAGTGTCAAGTGTCTAAGGATAGATTTGAATTCAGGTCCTCCTGACTCCAGGGTTGGTGCTCTATTCACTGCACCATGTAGGGGACCCAATCAATTAGGGCCCAAAAAATGACCAAGTGGGGTTTGCTGTACTCATCCAACTCTGGAGGAGAAAGTGAGGCTGGTGACTTTGCACAACCCTTCTTCACTTAAATCCAATTCACTTGTATGTCATGGCTTCACTTCCATAATGTCATGGTCCTCTTTGAGAACAAAAGACGTACAACAACAATCCCTCCATAGTACTATCCTTCTTCTTAACCTTACTTCTACCTATGCTTGTCTCTCTATTGAATTTATACCAATCTCGGTATGTGTGTATGTGTGTGTGTGCGCACACACATGTGCCTAGCTCATGCGTGTGTATATATAAAATCTTCTAGGCACGTAGTTATTCACATGTAGTCTCTCCCATTAGCAGGTATACTTTAGAAGATAGAAACTAGTTTTTACCTTTCTTTGTATCCCATAGCGTAAAGCTTGGTATATAGCAGGCATTTTATAAATGCTTGTTGACTAACTTACACTCTTTGTGTGTATGAATGCAGATCTGCCTGCCTCCATTCAGGCACCCACTTTGGTAGGAAGTCTTTTTCAGTATTCCTGTAGTCTTTCTGTCTAAACCATTTTCTCCCCCTCTGATGCACTGCTTGTAGCTGTGGAGATACTCTCTTCTTCTGGGTTTACCTCTTGGGTAACTCTTGACCTCTGATATTTCTTCATAGTGTTTGGTGTCTTGGTTTGTTTGCTCTTATCTTTAACCTCAGCTCCCAATTTGGATTTTGGGGCCAAGGAAGGACTCTGCCCCCTCCTGTACTCTTGGATGGGGTAGACAGGTTATCCTTAGTCCTGACCTTGGTCTTCTGGACTCCTGCTAATGGTGTCTACCTCTTTTGATGTGTCAGCTCTCAGAGTGCTGGTAGGCTTCTGTGTCCACTATCAGAGCTTGAAGTACTCGATTCCTGATGAGAACGCTGCTTTTAGGTCATAGCCTGTTCACCTGGACATATGCTGGCTTTCTTGGCAGGATGTCTCTTTCAATGTTCACAGTTTTGACATGTCATTTGAACTCTCAATAAATATCCAGTTCATACCTTTTGTTTAAAAAAAAAAGGCATAATATCCTGTGTAGCCTAGGGTTGGATGAATGAGCTTACTGATGTTTTCATTTGTATTTCTTCATCATCATTCAATCTGGTGATTTTTGGGACCATTGCTGGAATGCTTAAGAGACATCTGGGTTCTTCTATGACCTTTCATACCTCCATTTTCTTAACCAAAAATTGGTCATCTATAAGATGCGAGGTGCTTTGAGAATGTCTATCAATTCTATTTCTCCTTTTTTGGCAAGGAAATAATAATCTTTCTATGGTGGCCTTAAGGTGATGGGCTTTGTTTTTTTGTTTGTTTGTTTTTAATATGGCATGGTTTGTGGTGGGAAACTTTCCATTTATGGTATGGTTCATTTTACAATTTTGAAAGTGTACATGAAAAGTGTTATTGTTCAGGTGTAATTGTTTTAAATGTGTTATGACCATTTAGCTTTGATTTTAGATTGCCAGTTAGTCTCTTAACATATTTAATTAGAGTTTTCTATTTGACAGCTTTATACTTGATTTGTCTTATGTGGAAGAGACCAGGGAATTTGTAAATATTGCCTTTGCCTGTTGGTTCAATTTAACTTCTTAATTCAAGCTCAGAGCCTTTAGTCTCTAACTTTTATTAGTATACTTAAAGAATTTTAAACTTACTGTAATAGTAATGAAATTTGAAGTTCCTTTTGTATTGCTAAGCTGAGAAGTACTTAGCACCTAGTTTCAAATTAAGCCTCTGTTAAATAAACAGAAGGTATGAACTCCTGATGCTGACATAACAGGAAGGGGCTGAACAGGGAGGAGCAATACTCTATATAAAGAAAAATACTAGCTGGGAAAGGCAGAATTTCCTGGGAACTTGTGGTGGTGGAGCTTCTTCTGAGGGCCAGCTGGAGCTGCAGACTGAGGAAGTATGATTGTGGTGCTGGTATTTTGTCTGTGGCTTTGTTAAGCCTTGACATCCCAGGAAGAGACTGTGAAGGATTTAAAGTGGACTGGACACTGTGAGCTTCAGTGTGGAACAGGAACAGCATGAAGAGCTGGACAAGGAACTGGGAGCTGTCTGCCTTTGAACCCAGGTGACAGTCTGGTGAATCCAGGTAGGAGCTGAGACCATGAAAGGGGATCCAGGGAATCTGAGAGCCTACCCCAGGTCAAGCTGAAAGAAGACTTTACTTAGATACTGTGTACTGACTGAGAAGATTGTGATTTACTTGTGACTGAGGAGTGGATGGCCTGTGTATTTTGGAATGATTGAATAGTCAATGATGACTAGATAGTGACTGATTTGTAACTTAGTGTGCCCCATGAGTAGAGAACTTTGACTATTATATTTTGTGACCCTTAGCCTCCTTAAGGATGATTGAATGATTGACTTGATTGAATGATGGAGTTACTAAGTGATTGATTGACTAAATGATTGTACTTTGTTCAAAACTATGTGACCACTGTGGTGAAAACTATGTGGACATTTTAGTGACAAGCTGTTGTGAATGCTGTATTTTTATTTTCTGTGATAAGTTATAACATTGTGAATGCTGTACCTTGATTTTCTGTGAATGTTTTGCTCTGATTTGTTATTGAATAAATAGAGTGTTCACTACACTATGTAATCAGAATCTTGAAAGCTGTTCCCAGCAGCATTCTTCCCAGCAGCATCACTTACTGAATTCAAATGACCCCTTGATATCTTTGGATAAAGATTCTACCAGATGAAGGATCCATACAGCTTGATGCTCTCCACATACATTAATGGATTAACAAAATATTTTGGTTCAACTTCTTAAATTTGGAAGGTTTTTAAAAAATTCTTTTTAGGAGATATGATAATGTATTTAGGGCTAGACAGAACCATAATAGTCTTAAGTCATGTTTTATATCAATTGTTCTTGATATTATCACATTCATGGCATATTTTAAATAGAGAATAGTTTTCCTTATGGATATGTGTTGGAAATGCAAGTCTATGATAGCATTCTCTTAGTTCAGGATTGATTTGGGGATGAGATGAGGCATTGAATCATTGACAAAAAGGGAGATTTACTTTGTTTTAATACAGAAAGGCTATACAACAAGGATATGATGACCCCTTTCTCTAGCTTTGGTAGATGTGACCTCTCTTGTCTCCCCATGGAAATACCTTTGATCATCAGTATATGGCAACTCAAATGGATTTAGGTATCCACCCAGTCTAAGAGGTTTAGACTCTGTGTGACTGGGGCTTTTTATTTGCCTGAATGACCAGAAAGCTCTGTCAGGGTAGCTGGGGCCAATCGGGTCTCAGGGTAAACTTTATCTTCTTGTTGTTGTGGTTGGGAGGAAAGAAGTTGAATCATGGAAACACTGGTCTCATCACAGCATCAAATATTCTGGTATGATCACTATATTTGGGTCTATTTGATATATTTTTGCACATAAATAAGTTATAAGTATGGAATTCAGTGAAAAGCATTGTGATAATAAAGTCTATACAGATATGATCTTACTTTTGGGTGGCTTGTTCAATAATCATCAAATTGATAGCAAGTTGCTCTTTATACCTATGGGACTTTCTAGAACATCCTTTTGGCTCCTCAGTTAATCTATTGTCTTGTAATGTTTATAGAATTTTTTAGTGATGCAAGCTGTGAATGCTTTGTGTAAAGTACATAGATATGTAATTGGTCTGTATTTGGAGGAATCACTGGTGTTCTCATCTTTTGGTTGTAGATATTTGATGCCTTTAGTTAAGAAAGATGGGATCAGGCTCATGTCTGGAGGAAGCTGGTAAAGTGCTATGCTAGTAATTCATGTGCCATTGTGAAATGTTTGAGCCAATAATTATGGATCTTATCTAGTCTTGCTGCTTTCCAATTTTGCAGAGAAACTAGAATTTCAGTCACTTCCATTGATATAACTCTTGTCATTCATTTTACTAAAGGTCCTCAAGTTTTGTGTTTCTCATTTGTTCTGACTTGTGTTTCCATTGTGTTGGAACTCTTGGGACCATATAGATGACTAGGCATTTTTCATATGCTTCTTTTTTTGGAGCTAGGGGAGGGGTTCTCTTTGGTCTCTCAGTTTTTTGCTTCTCAAACATTTTGAGTGAAGCTTTTAATTGATGCTGACTTATTTGTTTGGCTCTTTGCTGTGCTTTGCCTCTGTCTATCTCCTTAACATAATGATTTTTGCTTTTAATTAACAATTAAGATATGCTTTTGTTTTAGAGTCTAGAATTTCTGATACTTTTGTTTTTTGAATTCTGTTCTGCAAGTTTCTTTTTTGTTGTCTTCAGTTGGGCAACATGATGCCTTTTTTTACTGTGCATACTGGCTAGTTATTAATTAATAAATTGACAAGCATTTATCAAGTACTTACAATGTGCCAGACATTGTGCTAAGTGTTAGGAATACAGAGAAAAAGCTAAAACAATCCCTGTCTCCTAGCAACTTACATTCTAAAACAAAAGACAACAATTAGTGTAAATAGTCCTATTCAAGGTATTGGTTTAATCTTCCAAAGCCCTTTCATAGATCTTCAGTAGCTCTCCCAAGCTTCCCTATGATGATAGTGTTTGACCCCTGTTCTTAGGGATATTTCTTAAGGAACAGGGCCACTTTTTCTCCTGTGAGATCCTTCCATGCACTCCCCACTCCCATCTCCACCATGCCAATGGCTACCATATGTGCTCTTGTATTGGTCCTGAAATATTTCTGTACTTTCTGTCAAATACTGTGGAAGAATGCATTCACTCATGATTGTTATAACAGATACCAGCTTTTTGGAATTATTTTGTTTTGGTATCTTTGGTTTGTTAGTTGGATTCATGCTGTCAAAATAAAATAAAAAAGCTTGTTTTGAAATTCCAGTCTAAGTATGCCCATTTCCTTTCTAAAAATATTAGAGATATCAGTGTTGCTTTTGTTATCTATTTTGTTAGTAGGTATAATTTCTAGAGTTTGAGTTGTGAAGATTTTTTTTTAATAATATCAGGTCCTTCAACTTTTCCTTCTTCAGATTTTAGTAGTTCCCAATTTGATCTCTTATTTCATCTAACCTAAGTTTACAGATGAAGTTACTACCTACAATTGCCCTATGCTGGTCCGTTATCCATTGTTCTATGACTCAGGGTTAACAAAAAGCCAAATGAATCTAATGCCTATAAACAGTTAAGATCTGCTTCCAACTTTGCTACTATATAATACTGGTGCATGTTAAAAATGTTTATGCCTCCATTTTCCTTTCATCATCATTTCATGCATAAACATGGCTTGTGTTAAGGGGCAGCACTATCTGCACTAAAGCATTTTTGGTCCCTGGGGTACCAGCATTAGTGATTCGTTCCAATACATCTTCTCTTTTGGGGGTCCCAGAGCACCACTCACTTCACTGTCCTCCACGTCAAGCTGAGCATCACAACAATGTTGAGAAGGGTCAGCTCGCAATCCAATACAGCTTTATTTTAGTTTACATCATTCATTTCCACGAGATTTTGAGTTACAAATTTTCTCCCCATCTTTCCCCTACCCACCACCCCAAAACAGCCATCCCATTGTATCCCCCCACCCCCAATCTATTCTCTCCTATGTCCTCCCCCATCACCCTATGACTTTCCCGTAGGGCAGGATGGATCTCCCAACCACAGTGCCTGTGTATCTTAAGTCCCAGTTGGTTGTAGTTAATAATAATATTAATAATTGTATATATATGTATATATATACATATATATTTTTAATATTTGATTATAGAACTTTAAATTCTAGATTCTTTCTCTTCCTCCCTCATCACCCACCCTTCAGGGTTCTTTCAAGGCTGTCACAGCTACTATTATAGTCTTTTTAAAAATTAGTTTAAAATAATTAAATATTTTTCAATTAACAAGCAATTATTTTATCTCCTTCATATCTCCCTTCCTGTTGGGGTTGGGGGGGAAGCCCTTGTAATGAATTCTCATAGTCAAGCAAAATAAATTCCCATAATGTCCACATCCCAAAACGTCTCATTCACATATTTAGTCCATCATCTCTCTGTTAGGATGTGGGTAGTATTCTTCAACATCAGTCCTCTACTCTAATAGTGAGATAATGAGGATGATGAGGATGGAGATGAATTCACCAACTCAAATAGAACTTTTCCTGTGTATCCTTCTCTGGTCTCCCCAACTGGGAGAAGAATCTCTTCCTTCTCTGAACCTCCACTGAACTATGTTTGCAGAGAGAGGGAATGAGCATTTATATAGGGCCTACTATGTGCTAGGCACTGTGATAAATACTTTTTAAAAATCTCATTTAATCCTCACAACTTTATGATGTAGGTACAATTATTATCTCCATTTTCCAGTTGAGTATACTGAGGCAAACTGGTTCAGTGACTTTCCCAAGATCACATGGCTAATAAGTATCTGAGGGGTACATTTGAACTTGAGTCTTCCTGACTCTAAGCCCAGCTCTCTTATCTACTGTGGGATCTCGGGCAATGCATTTGACTTCTGTGACATTTAATTCCCTGATCCCTAAACAGGAGGAGTGTTGTAAGCAAAATGATTTGTAAACTTTTGTACTTCAGAAATCTTAGGATCATGGGACCGAGTTGTTGTTCAGGTGTGTCTGACTCTTTGTGACCCCATTTGGGATTTTCTTAGCAAAGATATTAGAGTGATTTGCCACTTCCTTTTTTGGCTCATTTTACACATGAGAAAACTGAGGCCAACAGGGTTAAGTGACTGGCCCAGGGTCACACACCTAATAAGTGGCTAAGGCCAGATTTGAACTCAGGAAGACAAACTTTCCTGACTCCAGGTCCTGTATTCCGTCTACATGCCACTCAGCTGCCCCCAGTGATCATGGGATCATAGGATCATAGATTTAGAAGTAGGAGAGAATTTAAGAGACTAAATAGGCCAACCTTCTCATTTTACAGATAAGGAAATGGAGGCTCAGGGACATTAAATGTCCCCCAAATTCACATAGGGAAAGAATTTATTCGTACCTTTCTCATTGGTGCAGTGGCTAGAATTGGGCTTGGAGTCAGGAAGGCTACTCTGTCTGAGTTCAAATCCAGCCTCAGACATTTACTTAGCTGTGTGACCCTAAGCAAATCATTTGACCCTGATGGTTTAAAAAAAAAAAAAAAGGAAAGAATGTGAACTTCTCATCTTCACTTTTAGACAGTAAGCTCTATGAGGGCAGGGTTGCTTGATGCTTCTTTGTACCTTTCACAGCACCTACCACAGGACTTTCTTGCACATTGCAGACATCATTAAGTATTTAATCAATGAAAGAATGATTTACATAGTTGGCCAACTGTGGAACTGGGCTTGAGCCCAGATTTCTTGACTCTCAGGATGGGGTCTTATGACTGGTCCGTATGTGGGGTCTTTCCCTCCTTCCTTTACTCCCTTCGTCTCTCCTAGAAGCTGACATCTGGGAATCTGTATAACCAATCTTCACTTCCGGTCTGTTGTCTCAGTAATAGCCTCTGGCTGCTGGAGAGAGCTATGACAGTAAATGCCATCCCTGTCCCTTCTATCTCCATTCTCCCCAGAATGCTCTGGACTTACAAGTCACTCCTTTTAATACTGGAAGACCAACTTCTCCCTCTGACCTTGGTGCAGGGTTTCATCCTTACTGAGTCCTTCTTTCTCCAAAACCCTAAAAGCCCCAGAAGATGGGCAAAGAACGCAAGAAGAAAACATCATTTCTTCCTACCCTTTCCCACTGGTCACTCATATTCGTCTGAAATGACTGTTCATCATCCCCAAGCTGGGAAGAGAACAGCTCACCCTGCAGTGCCGAACTATGAGGTTCAGCCTCCTGGGGAGTGGGGATGCAAACTGCTGAGTAAGCAGCTACCAGAGTGAAAAGAGCCAAGAACAACACACATGAACTCCCTTTGACCTGTGGGATGGGGAGAATACAACCCAGCAGTATCCTAGGCAGAAAGAGGTTCTGCAACCCTTGGCCAGGAGAGCGATTTGAAACACCAAGTTCAAAGGGGAGCTGTCCCTGTCCTGGGGTGTATACCCACACACTGCTGCTCTCCTCCAGGGAGGATCTGGATTTGCAAGGAGGGTCCCCAGGCTTCCACAAAGCTTCCTAGCCTACCTCAGCCCAGCAGCATTTACTATATGAACTAATCATTTGGCAATTGAGCATATGCAGCTATTCTTCAGGCGTATTTGTGCCTAACTTTTGCATTGCTTTTCAGTTTTTTGTGTATGTATGCCTTGTCTACTGGAATAGAGTGGAATCCCCTCAAGGGCAGAATCTATGTCTTATTATTTATTTATTTGGGGGGCAGCTCCCTAAACATCTTGCTTAATGTCTGTACACAGTGGGCGCTCAATAAATACTCGTTAGCTGTTTCATGGAGCCTTTGTTTATGCCGTTTGTGAGTGACTCATCTCTTCCATTCAGGTTTCCCAGAATGACCAGCAGCTAGGAAAGGACACAGACTGAGCAATGTCTCAACACAGAGGTTTCACCCGTGTTCCAGGATCACAAAGGCAATGACAGTCAAATCCAGGCTTAAAAGCTAAGTTGAATTGTTTACTTTCTATTGGCAAACCTATCATAGAACTAGTGACCCTTCAAGCTGAAGCCATTTTGGTGTGGCATTGTGACTCCTAGATTTTAGAACTTGAACTGTTGAAGGAAGGTACCTTAACTGTAAAATGAAGATCATAACAGCGCCTACCTCACAGGATTGTTATAAGAATAAAATGTTATTTATAAAATGTTTTGGAAACTTTAAAGTGCTATACAAATTTAGCTCATTGTTAACTTACATTTACATGGTGCTTTAAGTTTACAAAGTGCTTTTCTCACAATTCTATTATATAGAAAATACAAATAATATTATCTCCATTTTACATTTGAGGATGCTGAGGTTCTATGAGGTGAAGGTCATATGACTAGTAAAGGTTGGAGCCAGGATTTGAACCCAATTCTCCTGCCTTCAAGTCAAGCACTATTTTTTTTTTTTTGGACTATAATGACCACTGAGGTCCCTTCTAATTTTATTTTTTAATTTTAATTAATTTATTTTTAGTTTTTAACATTCACTTCCATAAGGTTTTGAGCTTCAAATTTTCTTTCCCTTCCTCTTCTCACCCCTCCCCATCAAGCACTTTTTCTATTACAAAACCCACAATGTCTTTCATGTGAAATCTTCAAAAGAAAATTAATTTTAGCCCACTTAAATTAAGTGCATGCTATCAAGCATTCTTAGGATAGAGGAAGAGTGTTGCAAGGTCAAAGAAACATCAACTGAGTGTTGCAATTCCCAAAAGGAAATAAAAGAGGAGCCTACTTCAAACCCTTTAGACCAGCATGGATGACCCTCCACTAGCTGTCTCTTCATTGTTATTAAACCTCATATTTTGTTGCTCTTCAGCATGGTCTTTATAAACCCTAAATTATCATAGCCCTATATTTCATTAATACTGTATTTTTGATAGTATACTTTCTAAGTCTCTTTTTCTGTTCTAAATGTGTATGTTAAGATTGGTATCACAAAGGAATTAATTGCTCTAAACATGTTTTAGACATTGAGTTTTGACTTGAGGATGCCAGTAAGTCTCTTGACCTATATCTATATCTAATCTATATCCATATCTATATCTATATCTATATCAGTGGTTCTCAACCTCTGGGTTATGTTCAATTTGTAACAATGAAAATACATCCTGCATATCAGATATTTACATTGCGATTCATAACAGTAGCAAAATTACAGTTATGAAAAAACAAAAATAATTTTATGGTTGGGGGTCACCACAACATGAGGAACCATATTAAAGGGTTGTGGCATTAGGAAGGTTGAGAACCACTGATCTATATCTATATCTATATCAAAGAATAACTTTCTCCTTGAGAATTTTATGCTCAATATGTTTTGCCTAGAAGTATTTGTAAGTATTTCCTTTGTCTGATTCTATGTGATATCTGGATTCAAACTCAAAGCCTTCAATCTCTGTTTTTCCTTGGTATACATTAAAATTTTATTCTTATCAAGTCTAATTTTTTATTTCACTGGAGAAAGTTCTCATGGGATGAAGAAGCTGTTTAATATATTTTCCAGTGCAGTCATGCAATGTGATCTCATCCACATAATCAAGTTATCAATATGATGTTTTAGTGAAATTCCCTCTTTGACTTGGAAGCCAGTCACCATTACCATCACTATCATCACCATCAGCAGCACCATAATTCCCATCATCATCATCATCACCATCACCACCATCATCACCATCATCATCACCATCATCATCATCACCATCATCACCACCATCACCATCATCATCATCATCATCACCATCATCATCACCATCACCACCATCATCACCATCATCACCACCATCACCATCATCATCATCATCATCATCATCACCATCACCACCATCATGATCATCCATTTCATTCTGCTCATCTTTTTTTTTGCTACAGTTCAGAAAGCAGTGGTACTGGGACAAGTAGCTTTCTTTTATATTATTCTTTTGTATTTAATGTTCAGCAAACATTAAATTCTATTTTCTTAAATAGAATTTAAATGTTATTATCCTCACAGGTGGAGAAAATAACTGCTTCTTTTAATTGTGCAAGGTAGACAAAGTCAGAAAGTAGACCAAGAGGGAATGAAGAACTCATCAATGGAATCAGAAGCATGGGCCATGTGGAAGGACATGCCAGGGAGAGGAGGCTAAGGGGATGTGGTAGGCTATTTCAGTAAGAGGAATGAAGTGATATAAAACTAGATTGATGTTATCAGAAATCACTGAAAGATCATCTTCAAGGAGCTTGGGTTTATTGATATGGATATTACAAGTAAATAGTAGAAGCTTAAAACATGTCATTGTAAGTTGCCAAAATTTAGTGCCTAGAAAATACCTTGGTGAGAATTATGTACCAGAAGTTTGCTATTTATTCTTCTTAAGTGAATAGATGATAAGCATCCATACTGCAAATAAAAATGCTAAAACAGTCTCAAGAATTCACCAAATAGACTCTACTGGAATTAGAGCATCACCACAGACAGAACCATTGCCCACAATTTCCCTGATATTATGTTGACCGTATCTCCATATTGCTATGGTAGGAAGTGTCTGGATTGAAGAAATCACAACTGTGTTGGGACAGGACAAAGCACCTATCATCCTATTTGTCCCTTCTGCTCCTGGAGATGCTCCAAAGATGCTTTCAGTGAGCCTGTGAAGAAGAATTTCCTTCTCAACCCTTTTATTCTATTATAAAAAGCTGCCATTTTCTCCACCTTCTCAATAGTCCACTAAACATTGAATTTTTTAAAAAAAAAAGTAGAATAGTAATCTGTCCCAAGACTGTTTTTGTCTAAAATCTTTTGATTTCAAGATGTTCTTATCTTAATGAATAATAATAACAACAATACGTATTTATATGGTACTTTACAATTCACAAAGAGATTCTTCTCATTCTGTCTCTATAGTCCTCACACATATAATAATATGTACACACATATTATTTGTATTTTATAGATGAAAAAACAGATATTTAACAAGGTTAGGTGACTTCCATAAGGTTATCTAGAAAGAAATGGTGGAACGAGGACATGAACCCAGGTCCCCTAAATCTATAGCCAGTGTCCACTACTATATCTCATTGTTTCTGCAATCAATGCTTATTGAAATGAAGTGAGTCATGGAATCCCCTCCACCCACAAGCCCACCCATGCCAAGCCAGTTTTGAAATCTTATTGATTCTACCCCTGTAATCTTTCTCACGTCTATCTATCTCTTCCTTTAATTCCCATTGCTACCAATCCACCAGCCCTTTTTATCTCTCATCAGGAATAATATAATAATCTCCTTATTGTTCTTTCCATTTCCATTTCCCCCCCTCCTCCATTCATACCATATATCACTACTAAACTTTTGTTTCTAAGCTACAGTTTGGGTCACATCACTCTCCTGCTTAAAGATCTTCAATGGCTCCCCATCACCTATTGAATCAAGCCCAGACTCCTTAGTATGGCACACAAAGACTTCCACAATCTGGCCCCAACTTTGTTTTCCCATAGTTTCCTCCACTCCTATAAAATATGAACTCTCCAATGTTTCCTATAATTTCCTCTTCATTTCAGCCTCCAGGCTTTTGCTCGTGTTATTATTCCCTCTACCTGGAATACCCTTCCTTCAAGACCAGCTCAAATGCCTCTTCTTTCAATACAACTCTTGTTCGCACAGTCAGATCTTTCACTCCTTCCTAATATTTGCATGATTCATACAACACTTCTCCAAAAGTTTTATCTTGAATTTCATTTTCATATATGTCTTATTTCCCCTACTATATTGTAAGACACAGGAGGGTAGGGAACATGTCCTAGTCATTGCTGTATCTCCCACTTTGCCCATTACCTTTGTTCAATTAAATTAAATGCATTGAATTGAAAACCAACTCAGGAAACTTATTACTACAACAGTCTCTTAAGAGAGATTGGGAAATATCTGTCCTCGCATTTTTCCCCCAATTAGTCACTTTTGTTTATGCTTTTTTAACATTAGAAGAATTTCCCAATGTAGTTTCCTCCCATTAAGTCCTTTCTTGCAACAAAGAAAATTTCAGGAAACCCCAATCAACAAAGTGACTTACATCTTAAGGTTAATTCCATACCCATTTATTCTCTACCTATAGTAGTCCACATCCATATTGGGATGGAAGAGAGGTATGTTTCCTTTTCTTTTTCCTTTTTACTAAGATTGATTATTGCAATAAATCTAGACTTTGGTAACCTTTTAGGGTTGTTTTCACTTTAATCACTATACACATTGTATATATTGTTTCCTTAGTTCTACTCTTTTTACTCTGCATCAGTTTTTATGTATCTTCCATGTTTCGCTGAATTCTTCATATTTGTTTATTCTTACGGCTCCATAGAAGGGACATCTAAGTGGCACAGTGTATAGAGTACTGGACCTGGAATCAGGAACACTCATCTTGATGACTTCAAATCTGGCCTGAGACACTTACTAGCTGTGTGACCTTGGGCAAGTCACTTAACTCTGCCTCAGTTTCCTCATATGTCAAATGAACTGGAGAAGGAATGGCAAACCACTTTGGTATCTTTGCTAAGAAAACCCCAAATGGGGCCATGAAGAGTTTTCATCGTTTAAAAATGACTGAACAACAACATGGTACAATAGAATTCTATTGATAAAGTTTATTCAACCATTCCTTAGTTGATGGAGATCTTTTTGTTTCCAGTTTTTTGGCTCTCCTTAATATTGGATATTGTGGTATGCATGGTGCCTTTCTGTATTTGATTTCCTTGGGCTATCTAGGCCCCTATGCCCAGTATTGCAATGACTGGGTTTGAAGGGTATAAACAGTTCAGTGACTTTTCTTGTATAAACTTCTTTGTAAAGAAGAATAACAATCATCTGACCAGAGTTACTTTAGGTGCAGAACAGGCACAGCCTGGATGAGGCCCTTTCTAGTTTGATGATTTCAAAGGTCTTTGTTTTCACCATTTATCTGATGCTTCCCCCCCCACTCCAATCCCCTCCCCCCCTTGCATCTTTTATAGGAGCATTCCCACTGTGTTCCATCACCTACTTGTTTACCCAAGTAGATTCTCTCCTCCTCCGGTTGTAGAGGGGGGTAGGGGTGGGGAAGGGAAGAATAGTCTTTATTTGTCCGCTTAAGAAAGACTCAGAAATCTTTTCCCCTTATCTTTTCCTTCCCCAGGGGCCTTTCCAAAACCATTCCCTGAGCCTTTTGAAGTCTACTTTCTTAAAAATTCTCATCCTCCTCTCCTCAGAAACTCAAACCCTATCAGTTTCTCATCACTAAGCCAGGCTTGCCTTCTGCTCTCCAAACCTCAATTAACTTTCCCCTTGTTTGCAATGGATGGAGAGAACTCATTAAGGGCTTAGGAGTGCACAGCAGTCCCCAGCCTGGCCCACAGTTGTCTTTCCAAGCATCCTTTTGATGTTTATGGTAGAATATATACCAGAATTATAGAGGATAAGAAGGCATGAATCAGTTCTGTCCAACTAGTAGATAGAAAGTCCACACTGATGAAATCAACTCACTCATTCATTCATGCAACAAACAATTATATTAAGGTGCATATTGAATTAATGAAAACATAGATCCATTAAAATATCCCTATGAGCACTTGACATACTCTGGTCATGCCATTGATGTGGGAAGGAAGCTCCAGCTCTCTCTAGGATCCCTATAATGAATGGGAGTGTGGTATAGTAGAAAATACACTGAACAGGGGCAGCTAGATGGCACAGCAGATAAAGTACCAGTCCCCAAATTAGGAGGACCTGAGTTCAAATTTGACCTCAGACTCTTACTAGCTATGTGGCTCTGGCAAGTCACTTCACCCCAACTGTTTCCAAAAAAAAAGACATTGAACTTGGAAACTGGGGACCCAAATTCAAGACCTAGTCATACTAGTCAACTGATTTTGGAAATCATATCCTGCTTTTGCTCATTAAGAATGGGTGTCCTCAGGCTCTGTCCTGAGACCTCTTTTCTTATCTCATTAAATTCTCTTCATCCATTGGTGATCTTATCCTCTCCTATGAGTTCAATTATCGTATCTCTCCCGATGACTCCCAAATCTCTATGTCCAGTCCCAATCCCTCTCTTGAACTCCAGTTCCATATTTCCAAATGCCTTGAAGATAGCTTCACCTGGTTATCCAATTTGTCCAAAACAAAAGGAATTATATTTCCCCAAAAACATCTCTCCTTCAAACTTCTCCATATCTGTTGACAACATTCATTTCTCTAGGACCCAGGTTTACAACCTTAGGTTCCCATTTTCTCTACTACTATATCTGGTCATTTGCTAAGTGTTGCCCATTCTACTTCCACCACCTCCCCCATACCCCTTTCTCTCTACTCATGTAAACTTTACCCTTTGTCACTGTATCTTGACCTCAGTATAATAATGCCATTTTGGTCTTCAAGGAGGAAGGACAACCAACTCTTTATGTTATCTCACATGGACCATCGCCATAGTCTCTCAAATGATCTCCTTTCTCCCAGTCTCACTCTTTTCAATTCATACTCCATGCAATTACCAAATTGATATTCCTAAAACACAGATCTGATTATGTCATCCCCCCTTTTTTTTTCTTTTTGGAGGGGAGAAGGCAGGGCAGTTGAGGTTGAGTGACTTGCTCAAGGTCACATGGCTAGTGTTAAGTGTCTGAGGCCAAATTTGAACTCAGGTCCTCCTGACTCCAGGGCCAGTGCTTTATTCACTGTGCCACCTAGCTGCCCCTCACTCTTCTACTAAAACATCTTTGATGGTTCCTTATTACTTCTAGAAGAAAATGCAAACTCTTCAGCCTAGTACTTACAGCCCTCCGTACTCTGGACCCCACCTACCTTACTAATCTTTATTTATTACTATAATTGCCCTTCACATACATTCCCAGGAAAACTGGTCTTATGGCTATTTACATTTCCTAAGTCCAATTCCTAATCTTTGCACAAGCAGTCCCCAAGTCTAGAATGAATTCAAAAGGTATCGAGCTAGAAGCAGAAGTGTGCTGGGGCCAACTCATCCCAGCTTGGGAGAACCAATTGTTAAATTTTCAGTGTGAGCATTTACATGTTGGAAGTTGGCAAATGCTACAAATCAGGGCTTGATTTTGTTGTTCTGATTGTCTAAGGTGTAGATAATCTAGACAAGTCTAGACTATAGACTTAAAGAAAGGATGGAAAAACCATTAAATATGAAGATTAAACTTTAAAATGTAACCTGTACACATTTTTTTTCCTGGAGAGCTAGTTGTTAAATATTTACCAGCATACTCCTGGCTGGAAGATACCTTAGAGTTCAACTCCATTTGAGGAAACTGGAACCCAGAGAGATTAAGTGATTTGTAGAGTTACACAAATATTGAGGATACTATGCCTCAGCAGCCTCAACACCTGAGACCTCCCCACCCTGGCATAGCCATTGGTGTCTGTGACCTTCCCACCCTGGAATATCCCTCCACCATGTCAGCTACCTTTGTCCATTGCAGAGTTTTTCCTGGGACCTTCATTTTGAAGATCCAGGTCAGCCACCCTTCATTCCTGACCCAGCTTTGCTTCTGACTTTGCAGACTTTGACAAATGGCCCCCTCCAGGTACTTCCACCCCCCCTACCTTCAATATTCCCAGTGCACAGCATGGTGCCTAGTACACAGTAAGCACTTAATAAATAAAAAGATCTTGCTCAGGTCTTCCTAACTCAAAGTTTAGTGTTCAAATCAATATACTGTATTGCTTCTTACCTCATCTCTTCCTCTAGGAATCTCTTTCTCCCTTCCAGAATCGCCCCACATGCTACCTCCCCCAGTGCACAATAGTTATAATTGTGTATACTTTGGATCTACTTCCCTGTGTACGTTATATTCCTCTAACAGTGGTTCTCAACCTTCCTAATGCTGTGACCCTTTAATACTCTTATATGGGCGGACCCTCCTGGAGACAGATAGAGGAGCGATGTCTCAGTTCCTAAGACCATCAGAAATATGTGTTTTCCGATGGCCTTAGGCAACCCCTGTGACCCCTGTGAAAGGGTCGTTCGACCCCCAAAGGGGTCACGACCCACAGGTTGAGAACCACTGTTCTAAGAGAACATAAGCTTCTTAAGGGCAGGAACAGTTTTGTTTTATGTCTTTTTAGTGGGCCTCTAGTGCCTGGCATAATGCCAAACACACAGCAAATGCTTCATATACATATTTTTAATTGAATTGAATCTCCCCTCTCTGGGTCTCAGTTTCTTCATTTGTAAAATGAAGAAGGCAGTTAAACTAGGTGAGCTGTCAGGTCATTTCTAGCTCTAACATTCTATGATGTCAAATGGTCAAACACATAATCTTTGAGTTGGAAAAGGGCTTTGGGGATTACCCATGTAGAACAGTCTCCCTCCTGCCCACTGTAGGAACGGCTTCCAGATGTTCATTTAGTCTTTGCTCAAATGCCTCCAGTGATTAGCATCTCTCTCCTGAATCAGGGATCATGTTCTGTTGTTGGGCAGTTCTTCTTTTTAGAAAGTCTTTTCTAATCTTGAGCTGAAATCTGTCTCCTGGCCTTCCCTGGGAACACAAAATTGACTTTTTCTTTCTCATCTGGGCAAAAAAAAAATCAGTGGGGACAGGGGGAGATATAAGAAGAAGGTCCTGTGAAAACTAGCCAGATTTGTTTTTGAAGAACTAAAGGCTTCAGTACAATTCTCAAAAGACTGTGAGAGCACAGAGAACACAACTGGCCCTGACTGCATTTTAGGCACTCAAAAGCCTACTGTGAAGCAGAGGAAAATTAAAATTGTCCAGGTCAAAGAAAGGGTTAAATTTCCAGAAGGAAGAGTTGGTGGGTGTTATTATTTGTCCTTCTGGATGCCCCAAACCATCAAGATCACCTTTTTTCCTTGGATTTCAAATTCAGGGAGAAAGAATGAAGAGTATGAGATAAAGGCTGGAAGTAGGAGCGGAGGAATTGGAAAGAGGTGAAGGGAAGGCAAGAAGAGAGGGGGGAAGCTTGTGTAAAAGGGGGAGGGAGGAGAGGGGCAAGGGGGAGAGAGAGAGAGAGACAGAGAGAGAAGGACAGAGAGAGGGAGAGTAAGAGAAAAGGAGAGAGGGGGAGAAGAGGAGAGAGAGAGAGACAGAGAGAATGTGAGACAGAGAGAGCAAGTGAGAGAAAAAGGAGGAGAGACGGGGTGTCTGGAGACGGGGAAGAAGGAAAAAAGACACACAGGAGAGTCAGGAAAAGAGAGGAAGAGGGAGAGACCCAGAGAGCATGTGTGAAAGTCAGAGTGTGTGTGTGTGTGTGGGGGGACTCTTTGATTCCATGTGCCTCATACCAGACACTGTCTAGACTGTAGCAATTATTGTCAGCTCAGAACACCCAGGCACTGCCATTTCAGCTGAAAGGGAGCTTAACAAAGAGGGGGGGAAAGAAAGAAGGAAAACACACACACAACCTTACTAGTGGAGCCAGCTTTTCGCAGTTGGAGGGCTCTCCCTCCCTTACTCGGCCACCCCCTTGCCTCCATTTTTCTGTTGGTGGGGTAAAGCCTTGCCCCGTGGGAGGGGTGGTGGTGGAGGGCTCTACAGAGCGTCAGAGAAACTTTGGACAGCTTGACCAAGGCGACTCCTGAGTGAGGTCTGATAAGGAAAATATTTCTCCCCAAATGCTCAGAGGGTGAACTAAGAGCTGCCTTCCTAGGGAAGGTATTTTCCTGAAAGGGTGTGGTGTCTTCTTCTTCCCGACACTTCCTGCCTTCCTAGGCTGGAGGGAGGAGGATTCTATCAACAGACTATCAGGTAGGGCAGGAATCAAGAGCGGCAGAAGGTCAAAGGTGGACAAGACCTCAGGGATTGAGTTCAGCTGTCTCTCTTTACAGATGAGAAACTGAGGCCTACAAAGAAGTGATTTGCCCAAGCTCTCACTGGCATCCATTCACGAAAGTCAGAACTGGAGCCAGGTCTTCTGATTCCCAGTCCAGTTTTATCGGCATATTTGTTCATCCGGTCATTTATTCATTCATCCAATTGCCACATGTCTATGACCTGCCCAGCCAGCACTAGACCCTGGAAGAGATGCAAAGACATGGTCTTTGCCCTCACATGCTATTTGTTATGAAGAAAATTATTTTTTAAAAAACCCCATGGACACAAGAGAATCATAGGTTTATGGATTTTCAGAGATGAAAGGAGTTTTACAGACCATCTAGTCCTGCCCCCTCATTTTTCAGAGGATGAAAACATGGCCTCAAGAAGGGAAATGACTTGCCCAAAACACAGTCGTATCAGAGACAGGACTTGAACTCAGGTCTGCTGACTCTCAGTATTCTTTCCACTCTGCCAGGCTTCCTCTGTTAGAGATTTATTCATTTTTCTTTTGGAAGTTTTTTTCTGGTCTTCAAGATTTAAATTCTGTGGCACGAAACCTTATATTTCTCTTTCCAGTGCTCTCTTTGTATATTTGTAGAGATGTTGGAAGAGACAAAATGACAGTAAGAATTCAGTCAAGAAGCAGCATTATGGGGGCCCTGTCCTCCAGCTTGAGGGAAGGAACTTAAGATGCTCATGCTGAGAGTCCCAAGTCCTCTCTCAGGATTTCAATCCACAGGAAGAATGAGCCAGATATAGATGCAAATGCCGCCCAGGTAGTCTGCACAGCACCCAAGGAGGTCTTTGTGTCAAGGGCGTCTGCAGGGGCTGTGGCCTGGAAGCTGGTCCTGGACTCTGGAGAAAGTGAGAGACAGTGGGGGCAGAAATTAACCCATTACCCTTGAAAGTCCACTCTTCCCCCTCACTTCTAACAGAGCTCCCTAAATGGAAGAGAAACTGAGTCTGGGAATGGAGCTAGAAAATCAGAGGAAAGAGGTGTGAGGGCAAGATTAGAAGCCAGAAGAGAAGGGGGTGGCTCGCAGATCAGAAGGAGCTGCAGAAAAGAGTTCTGTTCCCTTTAGCTTTCATTTTCTCTTCCTCTTTATTCTTTTTCACCCCCATCTCCATCCCCCCACCGTTCCCCACCTCAGTCTCTTTCACTCTCCAGTTCTTAAAAAAAAAAAAACTGCTTTAAAAGTCCCTGTGCCTCCATTCTTGTCCCCTCCTCTCCCAGTGGAGCTTCTTTTACTATTTGGGGAAAAACTTTTAGGTGAGAGCTGCTCAGGCTGAGACAGGATTTCATTTGAAAATGACACCACCTGAGTGAGCAATACCTCCTTTCCGCCTCTTCCTTCCTTCCTTCTCTCCCCCTCTTCCCCCCCAATTGTTCTGCTAATAGTTCAGCCTGCTAAACCCATAGAGTGAGGGCAGCAGTCAAAGGCTATCAGAGAGACCTCCCTGCCCCCACTCCCAGTCTCAGGCCAACATTTTCAGCCCTGGTCTCACAAGGGAGGAAGCCTGCTGCTGGAGACACGCCTATCCACAAATTCTCCTGATTCAGGTGAATGATAAGCCAGATACCCTTGCATGGAGCAGCTGTTACACTAGTGGATTTACTAGCATTACGTAGAACCAGGATCTAGACATGAGGTCTGTGAGTGAGAGGACAGGAAGAGAGACAGACAGGCAGACAGACAGACAGATACAGACACACACACACACAAACACACACACACACACACACACACACAGAAAAACAGAGACAGAGTCGGAGACAGAAACAGAAACACAGACAGACGAAAAAGTGGGAGAGAGCTTGAGAGCAGCCTTGTTGAAATGCACTAGAGAAATGCTATTGGGACCCAGGGGAAGAAGATCGGAGGGATCTAGAAAGACACTTTCTCAAAGGGGCTTGGAAGACAGGGACCTGTACTGACTTAGAGGAGGAGTTCAGCATTTAATGGGGGGAGGAAGAGAACAAACTGGGGAATTCTCAGAGGGCCAGCAAGGCTCTAGGGAGAAGCAGACCGGAATGAAATCGAATTCCATTTCATGTGGAAACAGCATTGTTTTGAAGAAGAAGCAAGTCCTCCAATTTAGGAACGGGGGCCACATAGCTCCTAATACTTGCCTTTGCAGAAGCAGGACTAGCTCAGGAGTGTCAGACATGTGGGCCCAAGAGGATTGTTAAGTAACCCAGCAGCAAGATCTGGGGGAGGGGGAACTAAAAGGGTGGGAAGGGGGACTCCAAGAGCATATCCTTTGCCCTTCTCCAGTTACCCCTCCCTTGGTCTCTCAGAAAGGTCAGGACTTCCATGTTATTATTAACTAGCTTCTCTTTATTTGTTAACCCTTTTGGAGAAACCCAGTTCCTCTTAGCTGATGGGAAATGAGTAAGGCCCAGGAACCCCCAGACTCCTTGTGTCACATCGACGTTGATTAACAGAGGCCGAGCTTGCTCTGCTGGCTGAACAGTCTTTCCGGCCAGAATTTCTCCCATGGAACATGTCCCCTCACTCTCCACCCTCTTGTCTTTGAATCCTCTCTAGCCCCAGCATCCCTAAGGCAGGAGCAGCTGCATCTCATGACTACTAACAATTTATCTCCTAAATTATAAGATCCTTGAAGGCAGGGATGGCATCTTCTTTATTACCCCCCTATGGCATCTCGAACAGCATTCCGGATGTAGTAGAGGCTCAGCTAGTGTTTGTTAAAAGCATGAATGAATGTTGATGTGCTGACAGAGAGAACAATACCCTTTTAGCCTGCTCCCTATGAAATGCCATTCTAAGGCAGAAAGTCACCCAGAAATGCCATGCTGGGTGAGAGTGGTGCTCTGTCTTCCTGTGGCAATAAAGAGTGTTTTGTAGGAGGTGGCAGCTGCTTTCTGTGAAATTAATGACAACAGAAATAACAACTCACACTTACATCGCACTCCAGGGTACAAAATCCTCTCCTTGCCTCTCCTCATGGCAGTTCCCATTTTACAGATGGGGAAGCTGAGACTTGGAGAGGGTAACTATAGGCAGCTATAGTTGGAATAGTTAGACATGACTGAAAAGACTGAATGACAACAATGACAACAAAAAACCTGGAATAGTGAAAACGTCCTGGATTTGAAATCAGGAAGACCTGAATCCAAATCCTGTTTCTAACTGTCGTTGTTAGGCAAGTCACTCAAACTTCGAGCTTCAGTTTTCCCCAGTGTGAAATGGGGAAAATATAATAGTGCCCCCCTCAAAGAATCATGAGGGTTGAAGGAGATTATGTACAAAAAGAAATTTTGCAAAGTGTTGTATAAATGTTGCCTAATATTTTAAAGTGACTCCCCCCTGCTTGTGCAGCCAATAAGTAGCAGAGACCGAACTCTACCAAAGCCTGTGTTCTTTTCACAACTACGAGTAATTGATGTTGTTGTTGTTCAGTCGTTTGGGGTTTTCTTGGCAAAGGTACTGTACTAGTTCCCCCTTTTCTTCTCCAGCTCATTTCCTAGATGAGGAAACAGAAACAAACAAGATTAAGTGATTTAAGTGACATGGCTAGTAAGTGTCAGAGGCTGGATTTGAACTCAGCTCCTCCTGACTCTAGGGCTGGTGCTATAGCCATTCTGCCTCCTAACTGTCCACAACTACTAGTGGGGGCTCACACTGAAGTAGCGCTTCAAGGTTCACAAAGCATTTTCCTTACAACAATCCCCTAACTTAAACGGGTATAAGATTTTCACTCCCATTTTACAGATTAAGAAAGGAAGGCTCCAAGAATTCCTCAAGATGATAGGCTCAGTGTTTTTTGGACCTTGGAAGGGTCCTTGGACCACCCCTGGTCCAACTCACTCTTTTATATAATGCAGGACAATGAGGCCAGTAGAGAGTAGATGATTTATCCCATATCACATAGGAAATAATGTTGAAACAGGGCATTGCACCCAGTCCCTGCCCCCCACCCTATGCCAAGGCTAGTGTTCTTTCTATCCTGCCATGTTCTCTCTACTCCACAACCATCTTTGGTATTAGAATCAATCAATCAACAAGCATTTGTTAAGCATGAACTTAGTATACTGCTAAGTGCTGGGCTTATATAAAGGCAGAAACAGGGTCCCTGCCTTCAGAGAGCTCACACTCTAATGGAGGAGACAGCTTGTAGATACCTACATCCAAGGGTTGCTGGTAAATGTTTGGAGTGGAGAAGGGACAGATGTGCACTCAACACATTTAGTTTAATTTGAATTATTAATATTTCCCTATCACTTTCTTAATCAATAAGTCAAGTCCTGGTTGGTTTTTGGATGTCTTAGGCATAAACAATTTAATAATAGACTCTCACAAAGCCTTAGAGCTGGTTCCAGCACAGCCCTAGGTAAGATAGGAGGTAGTGATGTTATTGGAGAAGGGAGAAGGCAGCTCCCAGGGAGGAACAGCACCTTCTCTGGAATCTTGGAGAGTTGTCTTTGGCCTTTGGAAGATCAGTAACTGCTCAGACAGCCAGTATGTGAGAGAGGCAGGATTAGAAACTAGGCCTTCTTGATTCAAAATGTCAATTTTCTATCCACTAAGTTATGCTACTTTTCACAGGCTAAAAATCACTCACTAATAATCATTAATAATAATGATGATGATGACAATATTAGACATTTGTACAGAACTTCAAGGCTAAAAAAGTGTTTTGCATACATTATCCCATTTGTTAATGCTTCTGTGTGAAGTATTTCAGGATATAAACTACACACAGCTTGGTAACTATAAGTATACCCCATGGTTACAGAATTTAGCTTGGGGGATGTCTTACTCAAGAATAGCTTTGGTTCTATATCGTTCAGCCCTTCCCAGCTCAAGAATTCTTTGTCTGGCTTCCCAGGAAGTCTGATTCATCTTCCAGAGGTCAGGAACAGAGAGGACAATCCGTCCTGGGATACATGCAGGTTGTACATTCAAGACAAACTATGGGCCTAAAGCTAGATTGTAATGACCAAGAATAGGTGAATGTTCCTAGTATCTAGAGGTCAGGCAGCCCAATCCAAGGTCCAGTGAGAGAACCAAAACTTAGCAGGTTGCTAAGCATGAAATGTTGGGGAGTTTTGAGGGGGAAGAAGAGGGAGAAGATGGGGAGAGATTCATAAATGAAAAGACAGGGTTGTGGTGTCAAGCCTGACCTTGATCTTTGAGTCAGTGCAACCAACTGGGGTGAAGAGAATCTGTGTGGGGCAGGACAAGAAGTTCTTGCCAATAAGATGACCCTTCTATAAAACATGATACATATACATATGTGGGGAGAGGACTTTGCTTGACACACAATGATCTCAGCTAATTAGCTTGATGCTCCTCCCCTCCCTTCCAGGGTACTCCTAGATTCCTATAACACAGCAATATTGACTCTTTCAGTAATTTATCTAAACCGTTCTTTGACTTCTCGCTATATTCAGGCAGAACTATCTCTTGTGGGTAATTAACCCACCCCACAAATTTGCTCCCCACTCTGTAAAGTCAAACTTCATCTTGTTTGTCCTAAAATGACCTCTTTCAGACTTCAAGAGGGCCTTCCTTACTTCCCAATATTCTCAAGACCATGGGATCATAAGTTAGAAGAGACCTCAGGGATCACCTAGCAAAACCCCTTCTCAAATCACCAATCCACCAACAGTAGCTCTAAAATATGGTCACCTATACCCTGCTTAATTACCTTGAGTGATGGGGAGGGCGTCTTGCCAAGCACTTCACTCTCATCTTGGTTAGGATCATTATGAGGAAGAGTTTCTCTGTGTGAAGGCACCTCCATGCTCTATTAATTAGATTACAAAATGGGAGTTGGAAGGGACATCGGCTATTACATAGTCTAATTTCCTTAGCATCTACCCCTCCCCCCACGTCTGATCATACCCATTACTCCTAGTTGTGCCCCTGGGGGCCAAGTAGAGCAAGTCCCATCCCCCTTCCCCAGGACAACCCTTCAGATACTTAAAAGACAGACCCTGAGTCCTGGAAGTCTTCTTCAGGTTAAATAACCTTAGTTTCCTCCACTTAACTTCCCAAGGGTATGGCATGGTTACAAGTCTCCTCACCATTCTGGCTGCCCTGCTCTGGACGTTCTCCAGCTTGTCAGCATCTCTTATAAGATATGAACAAGTATGTGCTAACCCTCTCCATTCTTCTGTGGATTTTTATAGAGCATCTCTATCATCTTGTCTCTCTTTTTGGGCTGAAGAAACTGAGTAGTGGGGCAAATTCTTGGACATCACATGGCTCCAGGGCAGGAAATATGAACACATTTCTTTGATCATACTTGAGGTGAACTTTCCAAGTCCAAAAGATGTGGCAATGAAAACTATTAAGATCAAGGCCCTCAGTAAGGGTAGGTTCTCCTGGTTCCGGTTCCAGGGGCTGTTAGTGACCCCATTGCGAATCAAATCTAACAAGTGTTTATAAAGTATGTGCAAGGAACTAGGCTAGGAGTTAGCAACTGGGAAACCAGTTCCTGTCCTCAAGAAGCTTGCATTTGACTGGAGAGGTACAACAATTTTACCAATAAGTAAATGCATGATCATTTGAGGAAGGATCTTGGAGTCTCTGGGGTCTTATGTGAATTTAGTATCACCCCAGTTCTGTCAGATAAAATCAGAGTGTCCAGTGGCTGGACTATAGGACTTAGTGGTCAGGAAGGTCAAGTTCAAATTCTTACTCAGACATGTCCTGGGTAACTCTGGACCAGTCACTAATCCTTTCTTGGACTCAGTTTTTTCATAATAGCAGAAATAGTCTATCAAAGTTGATCTTTGCACATGTTGTTGTTACTGTGTACAATGTGCTTATGGTTCTGCTCACTTCACTCATCATCTGTTCATGTAAGTCTTTCCAGGTTTTTCTGAAATCTGCCCCTCATCATTTCTTATGGAACAATGGTATTCCATTACATTCATATAATTGTTTTCTTAACTTGTTCAGCCATTCCCCAACTGGTGGGCATTCCCTCAATTTCCAGTTCTTTGCCACCACAAATAGTACCCATCTCAAAGGGCTATTGTGAGAATTGAATGAGGTAATACATATTAAGTGCAGCATCTTATTATTAATAAAACCCGTTACAATTTTAACGTGCTCCACAATAACCTGGGGAGGTGAGTAGGGTGTCATGAGACAGTTGTCCAGTTTGGCTTTACCACAGAATGTGAGGGAAGAGTTATGTGAAATAATATTAGAAAGGTGTATTGGAGCCAGATTTTGGTAGTTCTTAAATGTCAGGCTAGGCAATGGGGAACCACTTAAGGCTTTTGAGCAATGGAGTGATAGTCAGAATTATGCCTTAGGAAAATCATATCAGCAGTTCTAGGAAGGACAGACTGGAGTGAAGAAAGCCTGGAGGTGATGAGACCAGTTAGAAGGCAATTTCAGTGGTCCAACTGAACTCTCCTTTTTGCTAAATCAAGGAATGGGTTTGATGGACCTTGGCCAGAGGTGGGGCCCCTTAGCTATTGACTCTTTTCTGTGATGTGCTCTTCTCTTTGTATATGATGGGGAGGGATTCCTTGAGCCCAAACTGGAAAGAGATGTACTAGAAAGTGAAAGAAAAAGGACACTAAGGCTCTCTGAGGGGTTCCTTCCCTCTTTCAAGCATTTTTTAAGCACCTACTACATGTAAGACTTCAATCAATGCCCTCCAAGGGTTCTCCCAATCCAGAGACTGCTCTTGAGATCTTTATTGCAAATGGAAAGAGGGAAAACTTATTGATGTGACAAGGATAACAGTAAGACTTGGGAAAGGATGTAGGCCTCTTCTTTCATAAAGACACAACCATTACCTCAAGAGGTAATGGTTGAATTATTCATGAGCTAAATTTAGCACTTGTTGGAGAGTTCTCCTAGATGCACAACCAGCTGAGATTTGGGGTCGGTGGTGGGGAAATTCCAGGTTTGTAAATCTGGACCTTGAAAAGACCTTAGACATCATCTAGCCATGGCTACTCATTCTCTGAGGCCCAGAAAAGTCAAGTGATTTTCCCAAGATCATATAGGTAGGTAGTGGCAGAACTGAGATTCTAACCAGGGTCCTCTTAACTCCAAATACCATCTTGTTTCTAAGGTTGTCAAGTATCCTAGCCTCCACTCTGCTCTGTGATTTTAGGCAAGTAATTTCCCCCTCTGGGCCTCCTTTTCATCGGGATCATTGAGCTGGAAGAGACCTTAGAGTCCAATCCCTTCATTTTACAGATGAGAAAACTGAGACACATGGAAATGAAGTGACTTGTCCAAGGTCTCTTGGCTAGTGAGTGTTTAAGGCAGGGTATGAACCCAGGTCTTCCTGACTCCAAGTTCAGTGTTCTATCCCTTACAACATGAAGAGGGTGAGATTAGATTATATATATAATCCCTTCTGTCCCTAAATTTTATGACTGAAGAGGAGAAAGCAGTCCTACAATCTTCTTCATTTCTCTTGCCATCTCTGGGTAAGGGAGGTCTTGGAAATCACCTGAATTGGCGATAGACAACCAGAAGACACCAGCTGCTGGGCTATCAGTGCACACACTCAAGATCTGACTCCCGGAGAAGAAGGGAGGAAAGGGAGGAAAGGGAGGAAATCTCCTCTCACAAGAGGCAAAGTCTGTTTGCCACATCCTCAAATGCTTGTCCTCTGGGGTACTTATTCAGGGGAGCCAGGATCATGTAATCAGAAGGCAAAAATGTTCCATCCCAAATGGGGACAGGGGCAAGGCTTTCTGCTCCCTTGAGTTCTGCACATTCCATCCCTGAGTTCTCTTCTCTGGGTTCTGGACATTCCAATCTAGAATATTGTATGCACCGAATAAATAGTCATCAATCAAGCTTCCAGGGCAGGGTGAAAGACACTGTTCTCAAAGGCATTTTTAGTATAATTGTGTTGTCTTTCTCCTTTTCCAGACTTGAGGAATGCTAAACATTCAACAGTAGACCAAACTGATATTTCATTCTTTCCAGAACTCCATCTTGGAAAGGGGTGTCAGAAACAGTTTGTGGGAGGGTATGGATTACCTTTGGGACATCATATTCAAAAGGTTGGTATCAAAGGCAGCATTGCATGGTACAATGGAAGGAACATTGGACAACATGGCAGGAGATCTGGGTTCTAGTCTCAGATCTGTCCCTAACCTTGGGCAAGTCATTTCTCTTCAATGGATATCAGTTTCATGAAATGAGGGGGTTGGACCAGATGACCTATGAGGTCTCTTCCAGACCCACTAGTTTATAATGTTATGGTTCCTCTAACATCAGCATATTGAAATGACTAGAGAGTTGGGCCTGGAGGCAGAAAGACTACTAGCTATGGGACTTACTTCATGCTTCACCAAAAAAATTGGAGCTATATTCCACAAGCTTTTTCCTTTTTCCTTCCTGTTCTCACATTCCTCAGACACCGTCCCTACTTTCTTCTCCTTCACTTCTGTCATGGATGAAGAGATGGCCCTTCTTGCCAAGGCAACCCTTCCACAGTTACACTTGATCTCATCTTATCTCTTCTTCTCCAACAGATTTTGACTCCTATCATCCCCACTCGCTCTCTCATATTCAATCTTTCCCTTTCTACTGGTTCCTTCCCTGCTGTCTATGTGTCCCCCATTCTTAAAATCCTTCTCTTAGCCTGACAATTCCTCCTAGCTAATAATGTCTTATGTCCTCCTCTTCCTAGTGCCTCCTTCCACTCTTCTCACTCCCTTCTTAATCTCTGCAATTTTTTTCTTCCAATGTCATGATTCAATTGAAAATGTCCTCTCCAAACTTACCAGTCACCCCTTAACTGCAGAATCTAATGGCCTTTTCCCAATCTTCACCCTTCTTGACCCCTCAGCAGCAGTAACACTATTGGTCAGCTTCTCCAGAATATCCTCTCTTCTCTGGATTTTTGTGACATCGCTCTTTCCTGGTTCTCATCCTATCCATGTGACTGCTCATTAGTCCCTGTCACTGGTTCTTTATCCAGGTCATGCCCACCTGGGTGTCCCCCAAGGTTCTGTACTTTGCCTTCTTCTATTTTTGCTCCATACTATTTCACTCGGTGATCTCACCAGCTCCCATGGGTTTAATTATCATCTGTGTGCAGATAATTCTCAGATCTCTGTATCTAGCCCTAGTGTCTCTGCTGAGGGCCAGACCTACATCACCAACTGGTTTTAGATATTCCAAACTGGATGTTCTGTAGCCACCTCAAACTCAACATAGCCAACATCCATACCCCTCTTCCTAACTTCCCTGTTACTGTCTAGGGCACTCCATCACCAGAGGCACCTAGACCCACAACCTCCCTGTCCCCATGTAGCCAATCCAGTGCCAAATCTACTTTCTTCTTTCACATCTCTCCTGTATATCTCCTCTCTACTACTGCAGCCACCACTCTCTCTGAGGCCCTCATTACCTTTTTATTGCAACAGCTTTCTAAATGACCTCCTTATCTCAAATCTCTTTCTGCTTCAATCCATCTTCCACTCAGATGCTCAGATTTTTTTTTTCCTAAAGTGTAGGTCTGGCCATGTCACCTTCCCTATTCAATAAACTCCAGTGCAGGGGTGGGGAACTTGTGGCCTTGAAGCTACATGTGGCCCTCTAGGTCCTCAAGTGAGGCCTTTGACTGAATCCAAACTTCAGAGAACAAATCCCCTTAAGAAAAGGGTTTGTTTTGTAAAACTTGAACTCAGACAAAAGGTTGCACCCAAGGACCATGTGTAGCCTCAAGGCTGCAGGTTCCCCACCCCTGCTCCAGTGGTTCCCAATTACCTCTAGAATTAAGTTTAGAGTCCTCTATTTGGCATTTAAAGATCTTCATCGCCTGGCCCCTTCCTCCCTTCTCAGTCTTTTTACACTGTATTTCCTTCTTTGCCCTGTATAATCCAGCTGCACTGAACCACTTGTTGTTCCCTTAAACATAATGCTCCATCTCCTATCTCCACACCTTTGTACTGGTTGTTCCCTTCTCCAGTTTTATTTCTACCTCTTAGTTTGCCAGGAGTTATTTACATGTGAGTTCCTTGAGGGCAGGGACTGTTATTACCTTTTGTTGTATCTCCAGGGTTTAGCACAGAGCTTGACCCATAGTAAGTAATTAAATACTTGTTGACTATCTGGGCAAGTCATTTAACCTCTTGGAGTCTCAGTTTCCTCATCCGTAAAATGAGAGGATTAGATTAGATGGCCCCCAAAGGTCCCTCCTCCTCTACCTTTATAACCTGATGATCTATGATTCTAAGATCCCATGATCTCTAGCTTCACTTATTATGGATTTACCATTCAGAAATTGATTGAGAGTCTCTTGGAATCTATCTTTCCAACCTGTAACACTTCTTGAGCTCTGAATTCCATGTTTACTATCCACTATGGTAAAAATCAAACTTACTTTGAAAATTGGACTCATTGAGGCTTCCAGGGGAGCTCCTCGGGGCCTCCTCCTATCTTTTTTGGGGAGAAATCCATCTTCAACCTATCCTTACTCTTCATGACTTTATAGATTTTGTTCACAAATGTGTCTGCTCAGCCTTTGTCTTCCTGTCTGTATCCAAAAGCCAGAAGACTACACAAGGCCCCTTCTTCCTACCCAAAGAGCTCCGTGTACTTTCCTTACTTAAAAGGAATGTTGAGGTTTCCCTGAGGTTGCTTCTTGGGGTAAATGTGATAGTTTGGGGCCTATGTCTATTGGGAGATTATCTGATGCAAGAATGATGCACAATTCCCCACTATGGGTGAGTAATGAAGAAGACAATGTTCTCTTCCTGTATGTATCATCAGCTGAGGGCTCAGAGTAGCACTGTTTAGAATTCATTCATTCAGCAATGCACTGTATTTTATTTATTACCAAGGCACTGTGCTAGGCATTGGGCATATAAAGACCAAAAAAGGCAAAAGAGTTCCTGCCCTCAGAGTGCTTACATCCTACTGGAGACATATAAGATGTATACAAGGGAAGGCCAACCATTTAAGAGGTGATTTGGTGTTCATTCCAGAAAGCAGCAGCTCATGCAAGGCACCCCAAATAGTGAGTTCTCTGTTCCTGGCTCCCAGGCAGTGTTTAAATCTTGAAGATAAAGGACACTGTAGGAAGATTTGGTTTTTGAAGAATTCGAAAGAATGTCCATCTTTTTTTAGCCATTGTGACCATAGTGATTAAAGATAGAAAGAACCAATGGAGTTACAAGAAGCAATTGGGTTTCAGGCCAGGGCCCAAGGAGAAATGTAGTCACCTAAGGCATCTCTCACCTGCCAGACACTTCTACTCACTCAGCCTACTCCAGGGCCCAAAATACGTTTTCTTTTTTTTCAGCGTTTCCTTCTCACTTCTCTCCTTCGCTCTCTGCCACTGTCTTCTTATACCCCATTTCTCTTTCTTTCTTTTCTATTTTTTTCCCCTTAGGCCCCTTTTATTTCTTCTTTTCCTACTCCTTTCTTTCTTTTCTCTCTTTCTGCTCCTTTCCCCACATACCTTCTCTTCTATCTTCTCTCTGTCTTTCTCCCCTTCTTTCTTTACCCCTCTTCCTCTCTGTCTCCCTTGTCTCCTTCCTTTCTTCTTCCTGGGTTAAAAATAATCAAGTTTCTGGGAAGCAGCAGCTCCTGCTGAGTCTCCCTCCCTACACTTCAGAGCCCCTGAGAATAGCTTTCTGCAGTTCTCAACTACAGCCCCTCCTCTCTTCTCTCTCTTCCGCCCCCCACCCCTCCTCAATTCCCCCCCCCCCCCCCCCACTGAGATCTGACTAATATGCCTGGGCTTGGATTGCCAGCTCGGCTGGAAAGGAATTTAACCACTTCATAGCCGACAAGAGAGATGCCTGAGACCTTCCCAGGAAGGCTGAAAGAGAGGGATGGGGTGGGAGGAAACCACAACCCCCTCTCCTCCCAGCCTACTCCCCCTCTCCTGGGAAAAGTCAGAGAGCCTCTTTCCTAGGACTTTCCAAGAGGCTCTCTCTCACTGGAGAGTGAAATGCAGACTGAATAGTTCACATGGAGATGGTGCAGACCTCTGGGAGTGGAGGATGGACTCCAGATCAAGCTTTTTCCCCATGCAAGACATCATCTGAATTCTACCAGATGACCTCAATAACACCCCTCCCCCAAAACTCCAAATGCAAAAGTTGGGGGGGAGGGATGGAGTTTAACAACCAGTATTCTACATTTTGGGGTGATACAGAAAGCTCCTCTCCTCTATCCATAAACTAAGTCATCTGAGTTCATTCCCCTCAGCAAGCACCCAAATTCCAGGAATAATGGAGCCAAATGCTCAGCCACCCTAGGGAATGCCTGGGGTTTGGTGTCAATGAGATGTTGATAAATAGGGTCAGAATGCACCTAAGGACTATGGGAAAGCAGTAGGGGACAAGAAGTCTAAGTCACAGGGAGTCAGACCTTCCTCTACTGGGCTGCTCTGCTGAAGGTATGCTGTGTCCAGGGGAGTTAAATGCAGTGAAAGGGAGGGGAGCAGGGTTTGAAGAGGTGTGGAGGGTTGGGGGAAAGATTGGTGATTTTTAAATGTGTTCAAGGATTCTTCTGGCCCTATTAAAAACATTTTCAAATGCTCTCAGTCCCCATGGGAGGAACCAGGAAAGACGGAAAGGTATGAGGTTAAGTCCTGGGAATAGGGGCAAAATGTAAAGAGGGTGGGTAGGGGGATCTGGAAATTAATTTTCTGTCTGCCATTGGCCCAGGATAACCTAAACAGCCCCATCTCAACTCTGCCAATGGTCTGGCAGACATGCTCTCCCAACATCAACTTTCCCATGCATAGGAGAGGTCACACTCCATGGTCACCCAACCCACTGCACTGGGGCTGAGGCTTTTCCCAGAAGGGTGCAGCAGTCCATAGCTGGCAATTGCTTGGCTCAGGGGGTGGGAGAAGCCACAAGTTCAAAGGCAAGCACAGGCTGGCGAGAGCCAAGCTAGAGAGAGAACCAGTTTGGTCGGGTTCCCTACAAGCTCCACCTCCCACCCCCTCCCCTTACTCCCCTGAGTTAGCAGGCATTACCTCATCTCTACACATTCCCATTGGCTGATCACCCCCTGAAGGACGGATGCAGCTCCCAGCCATTTAACCCTTTCTGGGGCATCACGTGCCCTGCAGTTAGGATGCCAACTATATTCCGCTCCTTTGCACCTCACACAGCATCTAGCTGAGTTAATCTTCTCACCTTATGGATGCCAACTTGCTGGCATTTTCTGGCAAGAGCCAACCTGCTACGTGAGGACCACAGTTGGGGCCATGCCACAGAAAACCTGGGGAACCATTGATTGGAAATTGAAAATTTCTCTGTGTCTGACTCTTTCTCTGCCTCTGCTTCCTACAGGTGGAGTGGGGAGGGGTGGAAAAAAGAACTCTGAAGATAAGCCAGGGATGTGCAGGTCCGTGGAACCTAATGCCTCTTTTCATTCAAATGTTGGTTTCCAATGCACCCTCACCAAGAGAAGACTACTCGGGTCTTGTTTTTTTGTGGGCTTTTTTTTTTTTAATATGTCAAAGTGAACCAGATCTGGTGACTCACATGTTGGGAGCTCTGAGTGGCCTGCTTCTACAGCTTTAGGACATTAGTCAGTTAGGATTTCACATCTCAAGTTGGGGCCCAGTTTTGGTGTTCTCTGGGAAACATTCTAGTTAGCAAAGGTAGAGAAGGATTTGTCTACCCCTTTCACTTGGTTTTGCTAATAAAATAGGAGTATTGTAAGGTCCCAGACATCCAGGAAGGAGGTCGGGGTAAGGATGGGTTTCCTTTAACCAGATTAACTGTTGGCATTATAATGCATTGCCATTTAAATAATAAAAAAAAAAAAATCCAACCCAAGGAGACTGGAAACACTAAATACCAAGGCTGTGTAACCGAATTAACCCGGAAAGTAAACTCATTATGTATGGTCAGTGGCTGGCCTGTGCTGAGTTTCTGATAATTCCATCTCCAATATGCTCACAGTATATTCATCATTCCCAAGGAAACTGGGCTGATGGATATGCACAAAGAGAGACCTGGCACGCAGGGCAGAGACTGAAGGATGGAGCCAATGGGCAGTAGAACCCTGGCAAAACTTATTAAAGATGCAGATGCAGGGGAGACAGAGCCTAGAGGAGATGCCAAGAGAAAGCTGATGGGCAAATTTGTCAGTAGAGTCACTGAATTCCTACTCTTCCATGAGAGTGGAAATCCAGTGTTAAGTGGCCCTGTCTCCTACCCATTAAAAATCAAACTTTCTGTAGCTGAGGTCCCATGGAAGATAACATCCAACTGTCTATGCAGAGCCAACAGGAAAGGGGATAAAATAGGAGATGGGAAAGGAAGAGGATTCTGGAGTAAATGGGACATTAGAGATACAACACCGAAAGAGAAGGCAGATTCAGATGTACAAAAGAACATAGAAGTTAGTAAACTATGACTACAATGTTTCCTGGTGATGCTATATGACTGCGAATCACGAAATGTCATGATCTCAGAAGCACTAAAATTACAAATAATCCAAAGCACAATGGGAATATGCATAGTGGGTCTAAGGAGACTGTCAGCTCCTCTCCAGAAGCAATGCTCTCATTCTTTGTCTATATGCCCAATGCCCAGAACAGTGCCTAGTACCTAGTAGGTACTTAAAATGCCCGCTGATTAACTGCAACGTTATCAAAGATGATACGTGTGCAAGGAAGGATACAGAAGACATTATTGAGAATACTAAAACTGGAAAAGAAGGTGGGCTAGCCACAGTGTAAGAATGAGGGATGAGAGATAAAACAACTAAGTGGTACATCGGTAACCCTGAGATTCTAAAAGCATCGGAGAACCGTCTTTAGCACATGGGACAGATCCTCTACAGCCATTTTATTGGTGAATGTGGACAAGAATTACATAGGATGGGAAGGCGAACAAAGATTGGATTCCATATCCACACTGATGAGATTCTGGTATCAAAGGAAAGAAAAACAATGCTAAAAAGATTCAGCCTTAGGGAATGGGTTTGATCCCGAGGAAGTTGCTGTTCACTTGTTTTTCAGTCCTGTCCAACTCTTCCTGACCCCATTTGGGGTTTCTTGGCCAAGATGCTGGAGTGGTTTGTCATTTCCTTCTCATGTCTATTTTACAGATGAGGAAACTGAGACAAACAGGGTTAAGTGACTTGTCCAGGATCACACAACTAACAAGTGTCTGAGACCAGTTTTAAACTCAGGTCTTCCTGGTTCCAGACCCAGTGCTCTCTGTCCACTGTGCCACCTGGTTGCCAACCAGGAAGTGAGCATTGTTGGGAAAACAAACAAACAAACGAACAACTGAACCGAACCAAACCTCTCTGTTCCACGGTTAGTCTGTGCCCCCAAACAAACCTTGTTTTTCTTTAAGGATCAGTTCAGGTCCCACCTGCTTTGTGAAACTATCCTTGATTTCTCTATACATTAGTTCTCTCTGTCTCTCTATCTCTCTGTCTGTCTCTGTCTCTGTCTTGTCTCTCTCTCTCTGTTTCTCTCTCTCTCACCTTGTATGGCACACATGTTATATCCTTAGTAGAACATAAACTCCCTGAGGGCAAGGACAATTTCATTTTGTCTTTGCATCCCCAGTACCTAACACAGTGTCTTGAACATAATAGGTGCTTAATAATATTGCACAGAAGTTAGGAGAGCACAGTATCTTTTCCCCAAGAGTTTTATTCATACCTTTTGATTTTGCATCTTTATATACAGGATATCTCAGAGGTCTTTAGTGAAGTTAAAACCATGCAAACTCTCAAATGTACCCCTCTTTATAATGGAGAGAAGCAAGCAAAACCAACTCAGTGAGTCAATGTGACACTGTATGCAGCACTACACCCTTGAGCCCCTCACTTTTCTCCTCAAAGTAGTTTCTCTTTCCCTTTTTTTCTTGGACCAACACTAGTCATTACAATTATTCAGCATTCAATTTCATTCTAGTCGGACGCCATCTCTTGCCCATGGGATATGTTTCATCAGAGCATGGTGAATGAATGAGTTAATGAATGAATGTGACAAATGTATACTGCTGTTCTAAGGCCATACACCAATATTAATAGTGCCTCAGAAATAGTTGTGGACAAATAGAAATGTATATAATAGGGTAAGGGGTGGACATATAGCTGGAGGCTTGGTGCTCCTAAATGGGGCAACTCAATTTAATTCAATTTGCCAGATATTATTAGCTACCTACTATGTGCTACTTATGGCTGATGCAAAATTAAATATTATATAGGCTCTGCCCTCAAGATGCTTATAATCTAATAGGGGTAAAGGACAAGTATAAAAATAACTCTGATACAAAGGAGAATGAGATAAGTGTAAAGAAGAGGTCTGGGCTAACCAGGAGGCCCTCCTCACCCCATTTCACCAAGTGTGACCATAGCTGCTGGGTCTGTGCCCATCACAGAGTAGGAGATTGGATAAGAGAATGTGGTTCGTTCATTGAAAATCTATCATCACTGCAACATAACTCAGGGAGTGTGAACTGCTACTGAGGGTAGGTCAGCAGTAGCCCCACATTTATCCATTCATTCAAAAACCCCTTTATTGCACAGTTACTCAGTGTGATGGTTAATTCTAGGAGCACATGCTTATAAACAGATGTAAGGGATGTGCCCCCACGAGATTTGAGAAAAGGAAAATTAGTGATAAGAACAGCCATATACCCCATCCCTAGTACTGCCACCTTATGTAGACAAACATGTCCATGGCTTACCAAAGACCATAAAAGAAGCAGCTACAGTGTAGTGTGCCAAGAAATGGACCTGTAGTCAAAGGGCATGGGTACGGTTTCTAGTTTGGCTACTTACTCCTTGTGTGGCCTTGGGAAAATCAACCTTTCTGAGCCTCAGTTTCCTCACCTATAAGACAATGGGGTTGGAGTGGATGGCCTCTAAGATTCCTTCCAGCTCTAGGTCCCTGGTTCTATGAACCAAACACAGCATTCCTGGACATCTGAATGTGGGCGTGACACTTTCAGTTAGTTGCTCTGTGAATGTGATGTTCAATGTAGCTGCATCTGGAGTCAAATTTTTCTATAAATGAATTTTTTTGAAGAGGGAAAACATCTGAAATGTTATCTGCCCTTCTCTATGGTTTTCTGTCACCCAGAAGCTTTACTCCTACTTCTCGCCTCTCCTGCCCCATGTTTTCAGTACTCCTATTTATCCTATTCCTAATGTCTCTAGAGAACAGTCTCTTCTATCATCCTCCCAGGTAGCTTTCACTTTGGGGATCCATGTTCCTGATGGACAGTTGGGGTGTAAGGCACATTGGTAGTACTCCCTAACTGCTGGGTCTCGTGCCAGTTCACACCCATACCTATTCAGCATCCCTTTGCACTCTAATTCAATCTGCTGATCATAATGCTACTTTTCTTTTAAGATTTTCTCCATTTCCTCCTGTCTACGTCTTGTCTGCGCATGGTTGTTTGCATATTAGATTGTGAACTCTTGGAGAGTAGGGACTTTTTGCCTTTCTTTGTATCCCTAAAGTTTAACACAGTGTCAACATGTAGTAGGTGCTTAGTATGTGATCATTAACCTGAATATTAGGATTCTGTAAACGGGAACCAATCTGGAAAGAGACTTATTGATTCTCATAGAGGCAGTGTGGCATGATGGTTAGGGTGCTGGGGCTGGAGTCAGCAAGAAGACAGATTCAAATCCTGCCTTTGATACTCAATATCAAATTGAGAAATCATTTAATGTCTCTGAGCATGACTAAGTCATGTAACTTCCCTGAATTTCAGTTTCTTTATCTGCATGATGAGGGGTACCAATAATACCTGTGGTAGCAATCTCACAGGGTTGATGTGATACTCAAGTGAAATGCTTATAAAGTGTTTTCCAAGTTTTCTAATACTGTACAATCTTATCTTAAATAACTTAGACCTACACTTGGTCTTTTGGGATGGCCTGCATCAAGGTCCACTCTTACTGTTATTTTGGGAAGACCATGGGGTTATAAAACATAGAGCTAGAAGGAACATTGGACATGATCTAATCTATTCCCCTTATTTTGTAGATAAGAAGAAAGACTGAGGCCAAGAGAGATGAGAAGACTGGGCTCAGGCTTAACCACCTGTAACCACCAGAAATGGGCTTCAAGTGCACACAAAATGTCTCTAAGTATTGTGTGGCTAGGTGGTGCAGTGAACAGAGCACCAGCACCAGAGTCAGGAGGACTGGAGTTCAAATCTGGCCTCAGATATGTAACACTTACTAGTTGTATGACCTTGGGTAAGTCACTTAACCCCAATTGCCCTCCTAAAAGCAAAAAAAAAGTGTCGAAATACAAAGCTCCCATCATTCCACCACATTGCTCTGATGTTGAAGGCTAACAATACTTTTTACCTCATATCTAGCTTTTCAATACTGTCTTTTCATTCTGTAGAGGAGTAAATTGAGGCTAAGAACAGAAAGATGATTAGCCCTGAGTCATCTAGTGAGACATTGGCTACTTTGGAACTCATAAGCCCTGAATTCTTTCCTGTGTCCTCATTTTCAGGGATGTCTCTTTAAAGGCAACTTTGGCCATTCTAGACCATCACTCATTTCAAGACTATTCTAGGCCTTGGATGAAGAAGAGGGAGGGAGCAGAGAGTGAGGGTGTGTGTGTGTGTGGGGGGGTGGTTAGAGGAGAAATGCTGATGAGTACCCCTATGATGCAAAGCAAAAACAAAAATATTGGAAGAGTTAGTCTTCCAAGTGGGTGGTGTCCAAGCTGGTATTGGCTAAGTGGGCCTCTGCTTCAGAAGTGGACATCCGCACACACATACAGATATATGCCGGTATATATAGGTTACTACCTTTCTTCAACTTTCCTCCCTTCTCTTCTCTTTCCTCTCCTCTTCTCTCTCCTCCTACTCTCCCTCCCTCTAGATACACTCATGTATCTTTCTACATTCATGCTATTTTTTTTCTTTTTGGAGAAGGGGGAAGGCAGGGCCATTGGCGTTAAGTGACTTGCTCAAGGTTACACAGCTAGTAAGTGTTCAGAGTCTGAGACCAGATTTGAACTCAGGTCTTCCTGACTCCAGGGCCAGTGCTCTATTCACTGCACCACCTAGCCACCCCTGCATTCATTCTAGAAGAGCACTTTTTTCTTTTTCCTCTGGTGCCAGACTTGTTTATGGCCATTTTTATTCTCCATCTTCAGGGAAGTAGTACATCCCCAAGCAGGAGAGGCCGTCTCTAGGGCTCTGTTGACATTGGGTCTGAGATCTTCTCTCTTACTTGACCCCCCAGAGACATGTCATTTGAAGAGGTGGTTTTATTCATTCCCTCCCAGACACATTACCACCTCCAGCCTAGGACCTGGACCAGTCTAGGGTCTGTCTTTTACTCCTGACCTAATTCTATACACAAGCACCAAACAGCAAGGTTTACCAACATGTTGCTCTTGAAGAATGCCAGGTGAAAGGGAGGAAAATCCAAAGCCAGAAAGGATACTTGCTTGAGACTAGGAGACCTCACAAAGCTGAGAACTGGGGAATTGGAGAGTAAGGTCAGTCATGGAAAGACTGGCTCTTCTGGAAAGAAATGAGCCTAGGTCTGGGGAAAGAACACATCCTTTTAGGAAAGCACAGCAGAAGGAGTGTGGGCTCATGGTTAGGGAACAAGTGTGGCAGTTGGACCCCCTGGGTCTATTCTAGGATAGGACATTGACTTATGAGGTGGCTTTGAATGAGTCCCTTCTTGAATACAGAATGGTATGTTTATAAACTGATGGGCCCCAAGGGGTAGCAATCATAGACTACAGAGACTCAGAGCTAGAAAGGCTCTTGGAGATTCTCTCCCAGCACCCTTGCTGGATGGATAAGGGAACAGAAGCCCCAAGAGGGAAAGTGACTTGTCCAAGGTCACTCCAGTGAGAGGCAGATTTGGCCAGGTCTCCTGACTCTCTTAGTCTCCTTAGGCCAAAGAGTAAGTCAGGAACATCCTTATCTGCACCAGTTGGCCATGGATAAGGAGAAGACCACAATGCCTGAATAATTCACCACTATAACTCTCCCCAATAGACCCTCTGGGCATTGGTTTCCTCCTTTAATGTAAAGTGGAGGCTTTGGGTTAGAAGACTTTGAAGATTCCTCTTGTTAGATTGTGAGTTCCTCTAGAGCAGGAACCATCTTGTTGCCTTGCTCTTTATTCCAGTGCTTAGCATGGTGCCCAGTATGTAGTACATACTTAATGAATTCTGGTAAATAATGATGATGGTGGTAGCTAGCATGTAGCTAATATAGCACGGGGCTAACATTTAGCACATGATATAACACATTATAAAAATGGCCAACTTGGCACTTGCCATGTGCCAGGCACTGTGCTAATCACTTTACAATTATTATCTCATTTGATCCTCACAACAACCCTGGGAGGTAGGTGCTATTATTATTCCCATTTTATAGGTGAGGAAACTGAGGCCAAAAGGGGTAAGTGACTTGCTCAGGGTCACACAGCTAGTGAGGATCTGAGACTGGATTTGAACTCAGGTCTTCCTGACTCAAAGCCTGGAGCTCTATCCACTGGGCCACCTAGTTATCTTTCTCCTCAAAGATTCTATGTTTACATCTTGATCCCAAACAAATCAGCTAACTGTTGCAACTTTCCCAGCCTACAGGACTTTCCCTCCTGTGACCTGCAGTAGTATTGAACCATTTGGCTCTTAGCATGTATCATTAGAGATGACTTTATGCATATCCTCTATCTCTGTCACTGCATTGTAAGCTTCTTGAAGGAAAACACTATGTCACATATTTCTGTACTCCAAATAATAACAATGATGAGAAGAATTTCCCTACCTAGGAGATGAGGATAATGCCATTCTCATTACTTCCATAATGAAAGGATGAGAGTAAATAAGGTTCTGTGTGTAGAGATTTAAAGAGGGATGTTTTATCTGATGAACGAGTTCAGCTGATCCTTTGGTATGTATGTGGAGCTATGACCTCCTCTCTGAGGGCACTTCCTCCAACATTCATTGGCCCTAACTGTGTGCAAGGCACACTCCTAGGATGCTGCATTTCCCCATAAATTAAGATACAGGAATTGGCATACACAGCAGAGAATCTTGGACCAGAAAGAGACTTCTGAGTTCTTCTACCAACTGACTTTGTAGCTAAGGACACTGAGGCTGGAGAAAAGGAGAGTGACCTGTCCAAGATTACACAGCTGGTGAGGGGCACAGCTGAGACTAGACTCTACCTCTTGGTTACTAAGCTTCGTTATTATTTTTATTGTTTCTTTTATTCATTGTTATAGATATGGCTTCTCTGTCTCTGCAAAAGGCTCTGTGTTCTCTGGGAGGAGGGAAAGTTGGGGCTTGGGGAACGAGAACGATTGAAAGCGGGATGACAGACCATGGCCTTGGCTGGCAGCCACTCTGCTCCCTCTAGGCTTCTTCAGAGCATGCTCAGTTGGCACACATGGAAGACACAAACGGTTTGTTGGGCATAGGAGCCAAGCAGAGCAGTCTTTGCTGGGGCTCAGAGCACCATTACAGCTGATTGCAATTTGAAAAGCAGTCCCTGAAATGAGACCTAGTCTGTCGCCCCTTCACTGTGCAGTTTGAGTGGAGAAAGAACACTGGGCTTGGGATTCAGGAGATGGGTTCGAGTGCCAGCTCTGACATTATTTTGATGGATGACCTTGGGTGAGTCACTTACAGGAGGATAGGATTTAGACCTAGAAGGAAACTTAAAGGTCATCTAGTCCAATCCCTCTAATTTTGTATATTTGGAAACTGAAGACTGAAAGGGCAGGGAGGGACTTGCTAAATGCTATGCAGAGATTATGGAACAGAGCTGTGATTCAAAGCCAGGTCTAACTCCAGCGTTCTTTCCCATATACCACTCTCTGGGCCTCAGTTTCCCCATCTCTAAAATGAAAAGATTGGACTAGATGACTCCTAATCATGAAGTCCTAAGATTTCTTACAACTCTAAGGTTCCAATTTCCCTTTTAGACACAAACATATGGAGTTAACCTATGGCAACCTTCCCAGCCCATGGTGGGGAATCCCATCCACCTCTGAACTTTATGGTGCTTTCTGTCTGTGCTATCTGGTACTTAGCACAAATCCTCTTTGTGCATTTGTTCTGTCTCCATTAGTGGACATGGAAGGAAGTGATCATCTCTTAAACCTTTTCCTAGCCTCGATGATGATGGTGATGATGGTGATGATGTTAGTGGTTTCTATTTCTATAGCCCTTTAAAGTTTAAAACGCTCTATGCGTATTATTTAATTTTATCCTTATGGTGACCATGTGAGGATAATGGTGTTACCATCTCCATTTTGCAGAGGAGGAAACTGAAGCTTAGAGAAATTATTTGTCTAACTAGTAAGCATTTGAGGCAGGATTTGAACCCAGATATTTCTGACTCCAAGACTTGTGTTCTCTCCTTTTTACACTATGAATGCGAACCTAGCGTCTGGCACAAACAAAGTAGGGCCTCAGGAAATGTCTGAAGAGAAAAAAGATTCCAAAATCTAGGGTATCCCTGTTCAAGAGTGATTTTTTTAAAATCTGGAGTATCCTTTTTCTGGTCTGATGAGTTGATCTGGATGATCTTTCCAATGTCTTCCAATCTGAGATTCTGTGACCTAGATATAGCCAACATCCCCTTAATTCTGGCCCCCCAAAATGGATCAGAGGAACAAGGAGGGAGAAACATAGGCTTTTGCCATCAATACACAGATAATAGGGCACATGCAGGAAGACCATGGCAGGAAACAGAAGCAGACTCTAAAATACCAAGTCATGAAAGATGGGAAGTGGCACAGATTAGGAAGTCCTTCCAGATTTAATTCAATTCAGCAAGATTCCATCCCCTTTGTACACAAAGTATGAGACCTGGTCTCTGTCCTCAACACGTTCATAATCTATGGGGGAGACAAACCTACACATACATACACAACACCCAACTGCCACAGTTAGTATCCAGTTAAGTGCTGTGTGTCTTGGTTTCTGATCTATGTCAAATTCTCTCTCTCTCTCTCTCTCTTCTTAATACACAATTTATAAACTAAGTATAGGAGTTTTGTTTTGTTTTGCTTTTTGTCTTTTTTGTTCTTGTGCCATGGAACCCTTAGCAGTGTGGTAAAAGCTACACTGAAATAAAGTTATCAAAATATTTTTTTAAAAGTTCGAGGAACTCAGGTTAAGAAATGCTGGCATAGTAGTGGGAACAGGTTGCAGCTTTCTAGAGAATTTGCATCTTAGATTTTCTTTTCTCTTAATCCTAGTCTTGAATTGGTTTGGAGATGAAGTTTCCCCATGACACCCAAAATCTTTGGGGTGGGGGGAAAGACAGAGAGCAGGAGGAGCTCTGCTCTCTGTTGTGTCAGCTGTGACCTGGCCGGTTTGAACAAACTGGAGTGTGGCCTGGCATCCCTGGAGCTGACCAGCTGGACCCCTCAGGGGTACTCAGAGAGCCATGAAACTTCCCTCCCCCCTTCTCCTACCCCAGAATATACTACCTGCCCCTTTCTCATGCTGAAGGGGCTTCGTCCATCTGCTAGCCTACTTTAGACCTCAAACCCACTGGGAAGAATGTGGCTTTTGCTCCACGTCTTGTCCAGCTCCAAGCCCCAGGTGGGCTGGGAATATTATGCCATAGGGTCTGATAGCCTGAAATTCATCATACCAAACTGGGCTGCAGTGAATCCCGTACTTAAATAATAAAGGCTTGTGGGTGAGCAAGGGGAGGGGTGAAGGGCAGGTGACTGCCACCTAGAGTCAGCATTCTCAAAAATGCGAAGTTTGGTTGAAAATGACATTGGTCAGTGAGAGAGGGCAGGAAAGGGAACGGTGGGTTAGCAAGGGCACCCAGTGTCCTGGAAAGTGCTCCCCTTTCCCAGAAAGGCAGGCCCTGCTAGTGACCCCAGGCTGAGAGGTGAAATTTGGCAAACCCGCTCATTGGCGGGGAAAATAAATAGGAAACCATGCCTGGGAGGGACAGGGCAAGGGGAGGAAGGATGCTGGGGCTGGAACTCATTATCGGCAGCTGGACGGGGGACAGGAAAGGATTCGACTGGGTTTCAGGGTAGCAGGACTATCGCAATTAAAGATACGTCCTGTCAAAAAAAAAACCCTCTAAACTGATTAAAGTTGAAGGCTCCGTTTTCTCCTTTTCATCAGAGAACGGAATCAAAACCTGCCTGCAAAGACGCTCTCTCCCGTTCCCAGTGCTCCAAAGGCAGTGCCTGTATCCATCCTGCTGTGTCCCTGCATTTTAATTACCACCTTATTAATATTCATGAGGATCGGCACTCAAGGGGGATTGCAGTCTGTCATTCTCTCCTCTTCTCTCCCCCCACCCCTCCCCTCTCCTCTTCCCTCTCGGATGAATCTATGGGCTTCTTCCTCCCTGCCACCATCACCACTCCCCGCCTCCTCCCTCCCCAAACAGTTGGTGTGCTGCAGATTTTGTGTGCGTGTTTGTGTGTGTGCTCGCGCGTGCGAGAGAGAGTGTGAGTTTGCAGGGTTCAGGTGTGCACTGAGTGAGAAATGGATGACAGGCTATGCTGGTGGTGGTGGGGTGTGTGTGTGTAAGTGTAGGCATATGTGTGTGTACACACATATGTGACTGAGCTTCGGGGAACCGATGTATATGTGTATGCAGGCACATTGTGGAATGGTGAGCCCACAATGAAGGGGATGTGTCTTGGTGTAATGGGTCTGATGAGAGGTCTATCTGTGCGTGTGTCTGTTGGGATGTGTAAGGAGGAATCCTCCAGTACAAATGACCTTTGACATCAGCTGATAGGCTTTACACATAGTAGGGGCTTAATAAATTAACGTCCAAACGTCCATAGAATTGAATTGAACCAATTCCAGCTCTCTCATTTGACAGACAGGAAAACCAAGATTCTGAGGAGAATGACTTGCCCAAGGTTACATACAAGTTAATGGCAGAGACAAGGTGTGTGTGTGTGCATTCATTGATATATGTATAGTCTGGTCAAGAGAGGTCTGTAATTTCAGGGGTGCTATCATGGTTCTCTTGCTCTCTCCAAAAACAAATAAAAAAAAAAACAACTCCTCCTTTTCATAGATGCCACAGCACTTGAAATTTCTCCTTTAGAAATTTATTTCTTTGAGTTAAAGAGATCCTCTCTGGTTTAAAATACAATCACATTAAAGTCACTCACACCTTAGTGTGAACAATCTTATCAGATAGCTTCCTTCCCTCACTTGTTTACTCAGGGCAAATGAAAAGAACAACTGGATTTTTAACTACTTATATGACCTTGGGCAAATCAGTTTTCCCCTCAGGGCCTGTTTTCTAATCTGTAAAATGAAAGAGTGGGATTATATCGATAGAATTAAGGTCACAGAACCTTTGTGTTGGAGGGAACCTTAGAAATCGCCTTCTCAGTTTGTAGAGGGTAGAGCTGAGGCCCAGAGATGAGAAGTGAGTTCGTTTGGTACAAAGAGCATGAGATTTGGAGTCAGGGCCTGACAGCTCGCGTCCCACTTCTGCTATTTACACTAGGAATGCTCACACTTCCTAGGCAGTGATTTCCCCCTGACTGTTTTCTTGTCTGTAAAATAAGAGGGTGATCTCTGAGGGCCCATAGACCTGGGTTCAGAGTCTGCCTTTAAAGATCACAGACAAGCCTCTTTCAGTCTTAGTTTCTTCATCTGTAAAATGGAAATTGTTCTACCTACCTACCTCACAGGGTTGTTTTGAGGTTTAAATGAGAGAGGGTATATGCCAGTAAATACCCATTGTTGGATATGCTATCATTACCCAGACAAAATGCCAAAGGACCTCATAGGTTCTGAAGGATGGAAAACTCCCTGTTAAATTTCTCTGCCCCATCAAGGTAATGAATTCAGCTAAACTGTATCTCTGTCCTTTCCCACTTTAAAGACAGGAAAAATTGCAACACAGAAGTCAAGCGGCCTGCTTGGGCTGAATCATTGGTGAGACTGGGAATAGAACTCGGTCTTTCTTCCCTTTCCTCAGCTTTCCTCACAGACACACACAGGCAAACACCCCCACGCTCATGCACCACGGAGGTCACACATGCACATGGAAGGAAGGTCTTGTACTGCTTCCCTTCCCCCATCCTGCACACCTCCCTATTCACAAACACCCAGGCATGACAAGGAGCCCTGTGCTCTTGGGGCTTCTGTTCAAGCCCCCAGGCCCCGAGCCCCTTCCTGGGCCTCCACCACCAGGCCTCTAGCTGACATGTGCCAGGGTAATATGTGCTCCTGTACCTCGAGGTGCACATTGATGTATAACTGCTATATATCTTCCAGCTCCTCCGCCACCGGGCAGGGGACTCTGCTGGCGGAGCAGCAAGCGCCTCTCAGAGGGAGGCCAACCAATCAGCGTCACTCACTGTAACAAGCTAACGAGGCCCGATCCAACTCCCTTAATTCACCAGGGGAAGGGGCTCTTTGTTTGGTGGCCAAGAAGGGTATCAGCAGCAGTGGAGAACAGCACCAGCCAGGGCTGCTCTTCATCCCACCCCAGTCCTCAAAGCCAGGCTCCTAGAGCAAGAGGGGGAAGAGGCACAGAGTGGGGCTCAGGGCAGAGGAAAAGGCCCCTGGGCATGGGGGCTGAATTTGGGTCAAAAAGGGGCCTGTGGGATCTCCCATCCCAGGGGAAGAACGCTAGGTATTATCCTTAGCAGAACAGGCCAAAGGAGAGGCATCTGTTCTTAGGCTGCCTGATGACAGCTCTTTCAGGGCTATTTAACTCAAGCATTGCTATGATCATTTTATCTTTTAGAGTCTTTTCTCTCTATCAAGACTCCTTTAGGGAAGTACCATGGCTTACACCTCTCTGTACAGCACCTCGCCTAGGACTCCATGTTCATTAGGTGCTCACTATAGGCCAGTAGGCAGTTTGGCAGGGAAGAAGAGAAGAAGGAAAGAGAGAAGGCAGGCAGGGAGGGTCTAGAGAAGGTGGGAGGAAGAAAGAGAGGGAAAGAAAGAAGGAGAAAGAGAGGATAGGATAGAGGGAATGAGGGAGAAAGGAATGAAGGAGGAAGGGTAGGAAGAAGGGAGGGAGAAAGGAAAAAGAAATGAAGGGGAGAGAAAGGAAGAAAAGGGAAGTGAATGGAAGGAAAGGGAAAGGAAGGGGAAAGGAAGGGAGAGGAGGCGGGGATGAGAGGGAAGGAAAGGAAGGGGAGCAGAGGGAAGGGGGGAAGGCAAGCCAAGGCAAGGGAAGGTAAAAATGAGGAAGGGAATAGAAAGGAAATAATAGTTTTAAAGCTAGAAGAACCTCAGAAACTATCTAGTTCAACTTCCTTACTTGACAAATGAGGGAACAGTTCAAGAATGAGCAAGTGGCTTGCCCACAATCACACTGAACAATAGGCATATTGACACCTAGTTCCTCATTGAATACGACTGCCAGTGATCTGGATGGAATCCTTCTATGCCTTGGGTTACAAAGGCAGAAACCATTCATCTTATGGTAGCTGATCCTCTGCTGATGAGCCCCTCTAACCTTAGCTAGGCTGATCCTTAGATGATACCCCCATATTAGCCAGTATTGTTCTCTCCCCAGTCCTCTATTAGAGTAATCTGAAGTCTTTCCAGGTTAGCAGACCTACCAGAGGTTCTGCTGCTCTGGTGTCACAGTCCTTGAAAACTCTGGGATACCTACCTCAGCATTGATAACAAGGGGGCATCCATGGAGGACTTGCAGGGAGGAAGGCAATAGATAATCAAGATTAAATTACATCAAGAGAGGTCTGTTACGTGTAAGGAAGAACAACATAGTAAAGCACTGAGCCAAGCATTGGGTAGAAGCTGTGCCTCTGTAGATCCCGGAGGGCAAGGCTGATAGGCCTCTGTCTTAGAGAGTAAAGGAGGTAGGGGGCTGAGCCCTGGGACGAGGAGCCTTCTCCCCTCCACACCCCTTCTCCAACCTGAATGCCACCCCATGCTCTCCTGTTACTGCCTGTAGATTCTCCTTTGATGGACTGGCAACCTGTACATGGGCTTCCCTAACCACAAGTAGAAGAGAAATGGGGTGGGGCCCAAGACCTCCAGCCTTAGCAGAAGGAATGGGGCCCTGCGAATAGGACAGGAGAGAATTTGTTCTGAGTCCCTTTTGCTCTTTTTTTAGAAAAAAATTATTTCAGTTCTTTCTCTCTATTGAGGCAGGTAAATGGTGCAGTTGGATAATGGAGTCAAGAAGATGAGTTCCAATCTTGCCTCAGACTCTTATTGGCTGCCTGAGCCCTGGTCAAGTCACTCAACTTTTGTCTGCCTCAGTTTCCTCAACTGTAAAATGGAGTTCATAAAGCACTTACCCCCCCCCCCAAGATTATTGTGAGGATCAAATGAGATCATAGATCATATTTGCAAAGTGCTCAGCATGATGCCTGGCACAAGTAGGAGCTTAATAAATGCCCATTCCCTTTCTCTTCAGAGTTTATCTCCTTTTTATGTCCCATATCTGCCATGAATACCTCATGTGACCTTGTAAATGTCACTACCCTTATCTGGGCTTCAGTTTTCTCATGTGTAAAAAGAGGAGATTGAACTAAGTGACCTCCAATTTCCCTCCCAGTTCTGTGACTCTATGAGCTCTGGACTAACACAATTAAAAGCCCAGCCTCATCTCTGTGAGGCAACCCCTACCTCCTGCAGTAGGGAACTCCTTCCCTAGTTTCTCTTCACTCCTTCCCTTTCCCAGGTGTGTGAGAACTTCCAGATGTGCTACTAAAAGCTGAGAACTACTGGACCTGGCTCCTAACCTGCTTGTCCAAAAAATATGGAAGACAGACTCCTTATACAGAGAAGCTCATCCTCCAACTCAGCCTGTATATATTTCTATCTTTATCTATATCTTGATCTTTAGCTCTAGCTCTTATACCTATATCCATATCTCATCAATATCTATCTATATATATGGGTATGTTTATTCATATATAGTTCATTGTATACATTTATCAATATTATGAATTTATGTGATATTCCTATATATATACATATTTATGTGTGTATGTATGTGAGGTAAGAATAATGCTCACATAAATTCAGCTTTAGAAAAGCAAATATGTATGCTAGGCCAGGATGGACTGACAAATTGAACAAGGCCTTTGTGGGGTCCAGAATCAGCCAAGTAGGGGATTCAGCTTCCTGATCAGTAAGGGAGAAGGATAGAAATATAGTAACTTATAGACAAAGAGGGAAGAAGAAAACTCAGCTAAGCTGGAGTATAATTTGGTGCAGGACGAAGTCCACAGACCTAAATTAAAGCCGTGAGAACTGTAGAGGAAGAGGAGCAGTTCAGGAGGGCCAGTTGGGAGAAGCTGGAGAACAGGAGGTGCCCAGGGCAGAGAAATGAGTTCATGGAGACTTCTGTGGGTAGGGAATCACAACAACAACAGCTATATAGACACATATGCCTCAACTGTCAAGTGGGGAAAACAGTAATAACTCCCTCCCAAGGATATCGTGAGAACCAAATGAGATCGTCTTTGTGAAATGCTTAGCACAGTACCTGGCACAGAGTAGGCATCAGGTAAATGCTTATTGTTGTGATTGTTATTGAAGAACTAAGACAGGAAAGACCCTACCCAAAGCAGGTACAATGCTACAAATATTTGCTGAGTCCTTCCTTCGTGAACCTAGGAAGATTTCTCTTTGTGCTGGGTTTAGAAATAAAGAATAAAACTGGGAAATGAAAATCAGAGAAACAGCTTGTTAAGAGGCTGATTAACTGAATTAAGTGGTATCAAGCCAGCTTAAGAAAAAAGACTGTGCACCTGTACGTTACCTACCTATAGAGAGTCTGTCCCTTCCAAGATCCTGTCTTGTTGTAGTAAAATGGTTTAGTACTATAAACAACCTGCTGAGCAAGTGTTGGGCTAAAAACACTCTAAGGAGGAGAGACACCTGGTCCCAGGCTCCAAGTTGAAAGGGACGTTAGAAGTCAGTTGGTTCAACTAGTATCGTACAACAATTCTCTCTACACCTCCAGGAAGAGGTCATCCAGTCTCTTCTTAGTGACATCCTTATTTGACCCCAATAACAGGTCTGGTTATGGGGAATTCATTCCTTCCTGGCTCGATTCATCCTCCTTTTTAGTTGTTAAAAAGGTCTTCCCTATGTCAAGCCAAAATTGGTCTCTCTGCCATTTCCACTAATTGCCCCTAATTCTGTCCTCTGGGAGCAAACAAAGTCTAATTCTCCTTTCACTTCACATCCCTTTAACTGCCTGAAGACAGCTTCCATGACCCCACTTCTCTCTGTAGTTCCTTCAGCTGAGAAGTACTTGGGAGAAGTAGAAAAGGAAGGGCTATAGTTATAAGGATCCTGTCTTTGGAGGACAAAATATAGAATCCTGTAGGTGGGAGAAGTCTTAGAGACCATCTAGTCTGATCTCACTTCCAGTAAGGAAAACCCATATACAACATTCTCAGCAATCAGTTTTTGCTTGCATACCTCCAGTGTCAGGGAGCTCATTAACCCACAAGACAGCCCAGATTGCTTGCAAGTTCCTTGCTTCCTTATAACATAAGATCATAGGACCATAGATTTAGAGCTAACAGGGATCTCAGAGGCCATTTAGTCCAACTGTTCATTTTACATATGAGGAAACTGAGACCCCAGAGAAATCTCCACAAACTCTTTTTTCTCTCCTGGGAACCTCCTGTTCTCCAGCTTCTCTCAATTAGTCCTCCTGAACTACTCCTTTTCCTCAAGCTTTTACTTAGGCCTGTGGGCTCCACATCTTGCAGCAAATCATACCGCTGTCTAGCCTTAAGTTTTCCCCATCCTCTTTTTAATTTCTCTAAAAGTCTCTGTATTTCTTCATATCACTTACCTCTTCCTAAACCTAGGCTTCTACTAGAAATGATCGGAGCATGGGATTTTACAGTTCGAAAGGGACCTCACTTTGAAATCATCTCAACCTATCCCCTCCCTTTACTGATAAAGAAATGTACACCCATATTTCTCCATTTCTGGACCCCACAAAGGTGTCATTCAATCCTTCGGTCCATCATGGCAGAAAAATCACACAGGCAGTAATTGTCAAGAGTAGAATTTGACTTTTGCCTACTGGTTGCCTCACTGGTTCCATGGGGTAGCTAGATAATGTAGTGGATAGACCACCGGGCCTGGAGTTAGGAAGATCTGAGTGCAAATCTGGCCTCAGACAGTTACTGGAGGTGTGATCCTTGGCAAGTCACTTAACTCCTATTTTGCCTCAGTTCTTCATCTGTAAAATGGGGTACACACTGTCGAAGGAAATGGCAAACTACTCCAGTATCTTTGCCAAGAAAGCCCTATGGACCAAGTCCATGGGATCAGGTAGAGTTGGACATGATTGAACAACAATAACACTTACTGGTTCTAATTCTGCCCTCTGAAGCTACACAGAACAAGTGTGATCCTTCTTCTCCATGAGCACCTTTCCGGTAATTCAAGCTAGCAATCATATCTCCCATAAGTCTTCTTTTTTTCATCCCTTGGATAGTGATGAAGGAAGATGACCAACAATGGAAACCTCAGGGAGCCTTTGATATGGGGAATGGGGCTAGTCTCCTGGGTCCATCTTCTTCTTTCATTACATCCCAATGTAATTTATTGAGGGACAAGTAGAATGGCAGTGAGAAGAGCCCTCTGGTGATCTTGTAAATCAGATGAAGAGGGAACGTGGGAGAGGGAGAGGACAATATCAAAATATGAAAGGAAAGCTTGTATCCTGCCGTCCTTAATTCCCTGTCTTTCACTGGGAGTTGATCATACTGAATTAAGCTACTTGAGGACAGTGAGATGTATTATTCATCTTTGAATCTTGAACTTTGCCTGCAATACATGCTTATTAAATGTTCTTCAGATGAATAAGTGAATGAATGACAGTATGGTTTCATTATGTGTCCTTCTTCCTAACTAGACCACATTCTCCTTTAGAGGGGAGATCACATTGCCCATTCTCTCTGTATCACAACCCCATCCAGGGCTTAACACAGAATAGGTGTTCAGGATAGGTATTAACCAATGGAGAGGTCACTGCAATTTTTCTGAGAAGTGGGCATAATCCCCACACTACAACCACCATCAAGCTGCTTTTATTCCCAGCTCATCTCCCCTTAATACTTAGTATGTTACAATAATATGTCAGATCTGTATCCAGCCTCGAGCCAGGCCCAGTCTCAGTCTAGAAGAAAGGGTCTCTTCTCTACAAACAGACAAAACAGAGCAAGAGTCACACACCCCAAGACAAATGGTGGGAAGCATCAAGGAGACACGTTTCAGCTGGAGGATACCTTTAGGTTGTTTCTCAGGTAGTCAGGGGTGGGGAACAGGTAGGTATGAGAAAGTTCCATAGACTAGGAAATTGTGTAATAAGGTGGTGGGGGTAGTGATAGGGAGATCACTGGACCAAGAGTCAAGAAACCTCAGTTCTGGCTCTGCCACGAACTTGTTTTGCAAGATTGAATAATCCACTTCAGGTTTCAGTGTGCTCATACATAGCATAAGGCTTGGATTTCATGGCATTTAAAGGCCCTTCTAGCTCTGACATTATACTGTATAGTTTAAGATTCCTTCTAGCTTTGCCATTCTGTGTTCTATGGCTCCTTCAATCTGATTTTCTAAGTTCCATTCTAGCTATGATTCCATTCCATTCCATGCAGTCTTTTGAATTTTACTCTCTCCTATCATATCCCATTCTATCCTACAAATTCATCTCAGCAAACATTAACTAAGCACCATGCTTAGGCACAGAGGATAAGATAAATAAGCAAACAAAACAAAACAAAAAACAGTTCTCAACCTCCGGGGGCTTACATTCTACTTGGAGTAGGAGGAAGATATGGTGCATGTGTGTGTGCATGTATGTATATGTATATATATGCATATGTATATACATATGTACACATACGCATATGTGTGCATTTAACACAAGATAGGGAATGAAGAAGGCAAAAGAGAAATCAGACAAGATTCTTTGAGGAAGCAAAGAATGCTTTGAACTATGAGAAAGGCTAAACAAAAGAGATAGATTAGGAAGAAAAATAAGAAATCCGAAACACAGAACTAAGAGGGGAATGAGTGCATTCCTTGGTTTAAGGGACAACCTGTGGGAAGGCACTGATATGGAGGGTCATATGATGAGTTCAGGGAAGAGAATTAAGTCTGGGCTAGATTGTGGAGGGACTAAGGAAGTCCAAGTGAAAGCTATTTCACCACAGAGGCAATAGAGATGAACAGATACCAGCATAGGAGACTGAGAAGTGCTCAGAAAGCTACAAGGAGAGCCAGGAAAAAGCAGTGCCATAGAAACTAAAGAAAAAGAGAGCTTATCCAAGAGGAGTGGGGTAGGCAACAGCATCAAAAGCTGCAGAAAGGTGAAGGAGGATGAGGACTGATAAAGGGCCATTGGATTTATTATTTCAAGATCTCTCATAACCTTTGAGAGAGAAGTTCTAATAGAGTGGTTGGGTCCAAAGTCAGATTACCAAGAGTCAAAGAAGGCTCACCTTCTCTTCCAAAAACTCTTTCTTGATTTCCCTAGTAGCTAATTTTCCACCCTAAATCATGGGTAGATTCTGTATATTTCCTATATTTACTTCTTATTATATCTCCCTAGTAAAACGTAAACTCCTTGAGAGCAGGGACTGGTGTCTCACTTTTGTATTGTGTTCTTGGCATCTACCATGGTAACTGGCACATAGCAAGTATTTAATAAATACTTATGCAATTAAATTGAATTGTTCCACACTGGGAAAACAAAGCTAGATGTGGGACTAAAGGACTCACAATGGATGGTTTTTATTTTCTCAGTAAAACAGTAGATGAATTTGTTTGTTGATAGCAAAGGGGATGAGGATGGTATTGGGGAACTGAGGAAGAAGTAGTGGCTACTGTGATCAAAAAGAGTCCACCAGAAAAGAAGAAAATAATTGCCATGCAGCAGTGAGGACTCAGTTGAGGTTAGATAATTGGAATTTGTGGTGGACCCAGCTGTCATGGTTTCATAACATTCTCTGGTAGCATTAAACAGCTCAGGAGTAAGAGCAGAGAAGATGGGTAGTGGCAGCTGAGGGTTGGAAAGGCATAAACAGTGGAAAGACAAAGGATTCACGGGTGCTTTGTTGAATGGGTTAACTAGAGGGTTGAGAATGTGAATGGAGGGAAGTGAGACCAGTTGCAAACTGGTTACAAAGAAGTGAAATGTTCCTGGGCTTTGCCTCGGAGCCCATACCAAATAGGTCAGAGAGGTTTCCTGACCTCTAGGAGCTTACAATCAAACACAGACACCATGCATGCAAACACACAGAAGGATTGAACTAGTTTGACAGATGGCAAATCAGCTAGAGTCAAACCTTCACATAAATAATCAAAAACATATTTCCATAATGAACACAGTCTTAGTGTTCCTGGTTCATCAGCTAAGTAAGAGGTAAAAGAACAGATGGTAGTTCAGGTAGGAAAAGCAAATCTCAAGGTGGCAGCAGAAATAAGGGCCATGTCAACTCTAAGGGACACAAGTTAGGGCAATAATACCCAAACTGTAGAAAGCTCAAACTTTCCCCTTGCAGACGTCAAAGTCCTTTCCTGAACATAGTATTTTCCTATTGACCTTCTACTTTTCCTAGGACACAGTGGAGGAATGACAGTGCCCATTTAATACCGATAAGAAAACTGAACCACAGAAAATTTTGGTTGGTGGGGAAGGGACAGGAATATATTTTATGTAATGTAGCTACAGAGTAGGAGAATCATGGCCTCATAGAATCTTTGAGATCTCAGAGTCTATCTGGTACCACTGACTCATGCTAGATGGAGACCCGACCCCTAACCAGTGGTCATTCTGCAAAGAACTGTGCTTCTCAAGGCAGCCTATTACATTTTTTGATAGCTTTAATTGTGAGGAAGTATTTAATTATTTTGTCTTTGAGTCCCTAGCACCTAAGATGGTCCCTGACACATAGTAGGTATATAAGTAGTGCTTTTTGCTTGATAGAAATAGTAGAAAGAATATTTCCTGTGTGACCTTGACCATCTTTAAGATGAGATGGTTTGACTAGATGGCCTCGAAGGTCATTTCTAGCCCAAGACCTGTGATCCTATGATTACATTGAAATCCTCTTCTATGTAATTTTTAGCCATCACTCCTTTACTCTGCCCTATTCTGGGCTAAACAGAATACTAATTCCTCTTCCACATGACAACCCTGGAATATAATATAAGAACTCAAGCCAAGTAGTTCCAGGACTCCCCAACATGTGGCCTAGACATGTGGTCAAGCCAGAGTAGACCAAAGACCACATATCATGCAAAAAGGAATTTATCCTCAGACTCTGCTTCCTGGGGCTATCAAGGTACACCATTCACTCCATAAATCATTAAGCACTGTCTGTGTGCAGAGCTTGTGATAGGTGGTGGGAAGAGGGGTGGAGATACAAAATTTATAAAAGACAGGGTCCTTTCCTTCATGGAGCTTACAATCGGGTTAATATTATCCATTCCAATGCATTTTCTATACCATCTACCCACTCATGGAAAAGTGGAGGGCCAAGGATTCTGGTTACTCTTTTATAGACAGAGAAAAAAAAAAGCTCTAGAGAGCCCAAGTCTCTTCCCCAGGGTCATACTGCACCATGATGAAGTCATGTGCCAGAATTCAGATTTTTTTTTCTGCCAGGAAAAGGCCATCCTCCTTCCCCTAAATTCCCAAATGGCTTCTTCATCTCTCTTCAAAACTGCGATATCACAGTTTCCAAGAAGCTCCAGTATATCCATCAAGCCTCCTCTTGTCACTCCTGGCTTCTCAGGAAGCAGATAAGAAGGAGCCATCTTTGAGATATACACATATGGGTTAATATAGCTAGGGCATGACTTTAATGGGATGTTCCTTTCCTCAGACTCAAGGACATCAAAGATCGGCTGTATGTGGGGGAGAAGGAGGTGCCCAGTGGGGACCCTCTCAGACAGGAGTTGGAGAAGGTCAGGATGATTAAGGGAAGAACCGTAGTTTGGGACCTCTGAGAAGCATCTACTTTCCACCCAGTACTGGGTGCTCTGGGCAATCTCTGGCTAAGAAATATGCAGCTGTGTTCCTGAACCTCACCCAGACCTTTCTGTCTTTGACAAAATAATCTGGAAATCTCTTCTCAGCATTTTTCCCCCGTGGGGAACTTTTTCAACATTCTAGATAGGAAGAGGGGGAAAAAAATCTAATAAGATGGAGGTAGATGGGTTAAGTGATTTGAACTTTGCAGAATAGTTCTCAAGACTGGACTTAGTATATGTTTCTGGGAAGGGTTAGTGTGAGCTCAGGTTAGCCCCTCAAGATTAAATCCAGTGGTAGAACTGACCTCCTCCACCCTAGGCACCCTTAAATCTAACACATCTAGACTCTTGATGGTCTAGCCTAGGTCAAAGTCCAGAGTAACCACTCTGAGTCCTGGTCTCTGACGCCTGAATTCAATTTAATTCAGACCAAGATCACAGAATTTAGAGATGGAAAGTAGTTCAACAATTACCTAATCCAACCCCCCTAATTCAATCCCATCCAATTCAACATGTATTAAGGATTTACTGTGTTAGTATATAATAGTAGTTCTCAAAGTATGGCCTGGGGACCCCTGGGAGGTATTTGCAAGGTCAAAACCATTTTCATAATAATACTAAGATGTTTTAATTTCTAATCTGGTAAACATCAGTAGATATAACCTATATAAACAAAAGCTCTTTGGGGAGTCATCAATAATTTTTCAGAGTTAAGAGATCCTGAGAACCCCAAATTTGAAAATTACTAGTATATAGAATATAAGGTCTTTGAGGGCAGAGAGTGTTTTCCTTTTTGTTTCGGCACCCCCAACATCTAGCACATTGCCTGGCACATACTAGGACATTAAAAAATGCTTATGGAATTAAATTGCACTGAATTATTAGGTACTAGAAATACAAAGGCCGATCTGACACAGGCTCTGTTTTCAAAGGGCTTCCAGGCCAATAAATTTAACAAGTATGGCTTTCTGCTTTCAACACCAGCATTGTGCACTGTGTTGTGGGAGTCATGAGGGAAATATAAACCCTGGGCCCTTGCCCTCAAGGAGGGTACAATTTCTTTAGGGCAGCAAGACACACACACACACCAGCTAATACCAATGCAAGATAATTGAAGTGCCCAAATGAGTAGTATATGGAATGGAAGGAGTAAAGAACAGGAAAAGGTCTGCTTTCCTAAGTAACCCCTCCACTTGAACCCTCCCCCCCAACTTTGAATGTTAGAATTGAAAGTGACCAAAAAAATGTTTGAATGTAGGACACAGAACTGGAAGAGGCCTCAAGAAGGATTTAGCCCAGGCCCTCATTTAATAGATGATTTAGGGAATGCTTCAGGAAAGAAGTCAGTGGACTTCAGCTGAGTGCTAAGGAATGATTAGGATTTGGATTGGTTGGACAGAAGGGAGGGAACAATATCCTTGGAGTTGAACAGGAGGAAAACCATCTGGTTGGAGAAGAGGATCAGTGTTGGGAGAGGTGGGAGATAAGGGCAGGCAGAGGTTGAGTGGGGACAGACTTTTGTATTAAAAGCAAAATGTGGGCCAAAATGATGGAGAACAAAATCAAGGATACTCGTCAGTATGTCAGTCAATAGTCAAAAAGCATTTATGCTTATACCATGCTGAGTGTTGGGGATACCAGAAAAAGCCAAAAACAGTCCTTGCCCTCAAGGAGCTTACATTCTAACTAGCAAGACAATATATAAATAGCATATGAGATCCCCGCAGAAAGATGAAAGGTAATCTGAAAGGAGAAAGCATTAAGCCTAGAGGCAATTAGTTGGTACAGTGGAGTCCAAAAGACCCAAGTTTAAATCAAGCCTCAGATACTTTATGACCTTGGTTAAGCCACTTAGCTTTGTTTACCTCAGTTTTACAGTTTTCTCAAACTGTAAAATGGGGCAAATAATTGCGGCTACGTCCCAAGGATGTTGTGAGGATCAAATGAAATAATATTTGGAAAGTGCCTTAGATAGTATCTGTCACAGAGTTGTTGCTATATCAATTCTAAAGAGCAGCAGCAGCGGCTGGGGGAGGGGATTGGGGTGCAGAGCGTAGGAAATGCCTCTTGCAGAAGGTGAAATTTGAGCTATCTTGAAAGAGGCCAGGAAAATTAAGAGGTGTAGGTGAGGCAACTCGGGAGGCAGCTGGTGCAAAGGCACTGGGATGGGAAATATGTCAAGTGAGTCAGCATTGCTATGAAATACCTGAGAACAAGTGTTTTCCCTAGGGTTAAATTTCTACCGGTCCCTTCTATGACTTTCTCCTGGAATCACTCTAGTTGGAAAGACTCTAAAAAACCACTTCTCTAGGTGTATGGAGTATTTTGGTAATGGGATCAATAAAGTAGGAAACCTAAGGAGAGCCTTAGCTATGCCCAGGAAATCTTCCTCCGGATGTTAGGATTTTATTCCCAGTACAAAAATCAAAGCCCTGTTCTGAAGGTAGAGTGGTAGGATAGAGTGAAGCAGAAGGAGACATGTAGACTTGGAGGAGGTTTATGCCAGAAATCTTAAGGAGGTGAGGCAGATACTCTGAGTCTTTCTTCTCTCTCTCTAGTAGTAAGATAAGCCCTTTCAAGCTGCTAGGGGACCATGGAGAACTCTGAAACAGAAATGGTTCCCAGAGTGACCAGAATGCATCTCCCTAGAGCCCCAGAATAGGCACTGGGAAGAAGAAAACCTATGCTTGCATCCCTCTGATTCCAGCTAAGATATTAAGGCCATAAGGGAGAAGGAAGGGAGACAGGATGCCCAGAGTATCTTCATCATCTGCAAACATTGATTGAGCTCCCTTAATGTTTGTTGAGTTGAACTGAATCCCCAGTGTTTCTGAGAATGACATCATGAAGGGCTGCCATGCTTTGCTGTTATCAATCAACAAGTATTTATTGTTGGGACAGAATACCGAGTTGAACCAACTTGCCCTTGTTGACATTCTCATGTTAGAGTTATAGAATCAAAGAATGTGAGAAAATATGAGAAAAAGAATCTTAGCAGTAAAAAGGATCTTAATAGAATGTTAAGACAGAGGATGTTAGGGATGGAGGAGATCTTAGAGCATGAATAGGAAGACAGAAAAGGAACCTTAAACACTATCTAATCCAGGGGTTCTTCGCCATTTGTGTGTCATGCGTCAGAGCCTCTGTTAGTCTGCTGAAACCTAGAGATTACTTCTCAAAATAATATTTTTAATTCATAGAAGGAAATGCTAAATTTCAGTTAGAGGTTAGTTAAAAGAAAAACATATGTTTTTCCCATCCAAGTTCACTGATCCCCTAAAATTGCTCCATAGAAGGGGTCTGTGGATCCCTTGGATAAGAACTTTTGGCTTAGTCTAACCTCATTTTACAGGTAAATAAGCTCAGGACAAGAGTTTAAATGATTTGCCCAAGGTTTCATGGAGAAGAGCACTGTGGTCCACTGACTAGTTGGGAGAGCTAGATTCAAACCCCAACTCTCCTACTATCTATGTGATCTTGGGCAAGCCTCTCTGGGGCTCAATTTCTCCTTCTGTAAAATCAGTTCTGACCTAGATGAGATTTGAGGTCCCTTGCATTTTAATCTCTAACAATCTGAACTGAGCATTCTGAGCTGGTGACAAGATCATTAATAGGAAATGGTGTCTCCCCAGTCTCAAGTAGAATGTTCTTTCCACTGCATCCTTTCTGTTTCTACTCATCTTCTCCAGCCCAGGCTAGCTGTGGAACCTGGAAAGAGTCCTCTCCTCTTTGCTTTCCTTTCCTGGGCTTTGAGACTGATGACTACCCTTTTCCCAACTCTGGATCTTTTGAGATCCTTGACTGTGAAGGTTTCAAGTTAGGGTGCAAGGAGTTTGGTTATGAGGTCACAGTGTTTTGGGGTATTAATATGAGCTTGTGCAGATGACTGATGAAAACTTCTTGTATTTTTCTTCCAAATCTGGAGTCCTTGTCTCAGCTGGTGGTGGAAAACCTTTCCTCCCCACCTTTCTTTCTAGTCTTGGGCTCTAAGAGGCTATAAGAATAGAGTTATGCCTCTCTGCTAGTAGGGGTCTTCCTCAGAGATGTGCCCCCTCCTCAGTGATAACACCCATAAAGCCTCTTCCCCCTGTGTCTGGGGACCCCGTCACTCTGGGGAACTGGAGAGTAGCCAGGAGCTGGGGGTGAGGGAGCAGGGGCCCTCAGTGTACTGCAGAGAGGATGGGGGAGGCAGTCATCATACTCCACCCGAGAGAAGACCAAAAAGCAGTGTTCAGCAGAAAGGAATGTCCTGAAGCGATGGAGGAAGGCTGAGTTTGGGCCAGGCAGCCCTTGGAGGCTGTTTAAAACCTCCGGCTCTCTCCAAGCCCCTTTTATTGGAACTTTAAAACTTTTCTGGTTCCTCTAGTGGGGATGTTTGCATTTGGTGTCCAGAATGACTCAATTCCCTCCTCCTCCTCCTTCCCCTCTTCCTTCCCCCTCCCCATTAAAAAAATCCCCTTTTAAATATTTGTTCAAAGTTGGTTAAATTCTCCCAAACAGTCCCCCCTCCCCTTCCCTGTGCGTGTTCTTGTTCTCCTGTAATAACCTCCATCCCCCACAGCTCAGCTGTGCTTTTCTCTTCCTTTCCTCTCTTCTCTCTTCTCTCCCTTCCTCCCTCCCTCTCTCTCTCCCTCCCTCTCTCTCTCTCTCCCTCTCTCCCTCTCTCTCTCTCCCTCTCTCTCTCTCCCTCTCTCTCTCTCTCCCTCCCTCTCTCTCTCTCCCTCTCTCCCTCTCTCCCTCTCTCTCTCTCCCTCTCTCTCCCTTGCTCCCTCCCTCTCTCTCTCTCTCCCTCTCTCTCTCCCTCCCTCTCTCTCTCCCTCCCTCTCTCTCTCTCTCTCTCTCTCTCTCTCTCTCTCTCTCTCTCTCTCTCCCTTTATCTCCCTCTCTCTCTCTCCCTCCCTCCCTCTCTCTCTCTCTCCCTCTCTCTCTCTCTCTCTCTCCTTCTCTCTCCACCTCCGCCTCCCTTCCTTCTCCTCCCCCCTCCTCCCCCTCCCATAACTCAAAAGATTGTCAGGCTGGTTCCAGACTGCTGGCGCCGGGCTTCTCTCCAGGAAAAAAATAAGGCGAGAGAGAAAGGCATGCGAGGCAAAACAGCCCCGCCACATGCACACACATCAAACCAGCCCTTTATCTCCCCGGAATGCTCCCCCTCCCTCAGCGCCTCCCGCCCCCCTCCCCAACTCCCTCCTCCCCCATCCTCCCCCTCCCTGGTAGCTCAAGCTAACCCTAATACAGCTTAGGCAGGAGGGGAAGGAGGAAAAGAAGGAGGAGGAGGAGGAGAAGAAGAAAACACCAGAGCACACGCTCTCACACAAGGCTGAGAAGACAGAGAGAAAGCAGAAAAGCAAATACAGTATCTATTATTTATGGGCATATCAATTATTTAATTGCACGTAGATGGGAAGGGGCGGGGAAAAGGCCCGAGGAGGCTGAAAATGCTTTGCAAATGCAAGCTAGCCTGGTGGACTCCTCCTCTTTCCTTCCCCAACTCCCCCCTGCCCTCAGACATTGTCCCCCAGACCTATTTCTGCTGTAGAACTGGCCTGGGTCTGCCTGGCTCCAGCTCTCTCTGATAGAGTGAATTATCACTGGGATCAAGAGAGAGGAAGAGGGAGGGCCTTATTTTACCTCCGAGATGGACTAGGACTGGAGTAGCTCAGGGTGGTTTGTGAGGGTCACACATGCAGCCCTGTAGGTAGAATGGGCCCCCACTACCTTCCTGGTTACCCATGCTTCCATTGCCTGGGACTTTTTCCATACACCACCCACCTACAGTATATCCTCCCCTGGGGCTATCCCAGCAGGAGTTCAGTTGCCTTCTCTCCTCCTCTCCCTTTTGGAGCATAGTCCAAAACTTTAGGCTGTAGTCTCCTCGAGAAATCAGCTGAGGCAGACCTGAGGTATGTGGGTTCTAATCCTCACACTGCCTCTAGCCTTAGTGGGACAACTCAGTCCTCTCTCTGGCCTTTAGTTTCCACATCTATAAAACAAGGGAGTGAGATTAGATGGTCTCTAAGATACCTTCCAAGCCATGATTTTATGATTTACCCCCTCAGAGCTTTCCTAGATATAATCATATGTCTCTCTTTTCCTTTTTTCCTCCCTCCCTCTCTCTCTGTCTCTGAGATATCTCTGTCTCTGTTCTTTTCTCTCTCCCTCCTCTCTTTCTCTTTATGTCTCTCTTTTCCCCCTTCCCTCCCTTTTTCTCCCTCCTTGTCTTTGTCTTGGTCTCTGTCTTTTTTGCTTTTTCTTCCTCTCTTCCCCTTCTCCCTCTCTCTCTCTTTGTCTCTATCTCTCCATCTTTTTCTCTTCCCGTTCTCCCTCCCTTTCTGCCTCTTTGTCTTTCTCTTTTTCTCTCCCTCTCTATCTCTGTCTTTATGTTTTTGTCTGTCTCTGTTTCTTTCTCTGTCTCTCTCCCCACCCTCTGTCTCCCTCCTTCCCTATATTTGTTGCTCTTTGTCTCTGTCTTTTTCTTTCTTAACCCCTCTCCCTCCCTCTGTTTCTGTCTCTCTGTGTCTGTTTTCTTCTCTCTCTCTCTCTCTCTCTCTCTCTCTCTCTCTCTCTCTCTCTCTTTTTCTCCCCCCCCCCTCATTTTTCTCCCCCTTCTGTCTGTCTGTCTGTCTGTCTGTCTCTCCAGCTTCAGATGGGCCATCTTAGGCTGGAGCTAGTGGTGAGTTCTCACATCCAAGTAGAGAACATTAGACATTCAGTGGCAAGAGGAGCTGAGTCACTATGAATAGGTTCCCTGGAATAGGCAAAAGGGAAGGGTAACAAACATAGTATCCAAAGCAATTGCTGAGCATCTTCTCTCCACTACTATCCCCCATAAATACCTCTTTATTTTCTCTTTAGAATAAAAGCCTTTCAGAGTTGGAAGGGCCCTGGGTGGCCATCTAGTCCAATGGAGGTAGTGTGGTAGTGCAGGAAGAACCCTGAATCTGTAGCCAGGAAACATGGGCAGAGTTGGTCTCAGATTCCAGCTCTGTTCCTCATTACTTGTGTGTGTGTGAACTTGGGCAAGTCATCTCTCTGGGCCTCAGACACCTTCCCTATCCAATTAGGGGCCTAAAATAGATGACTTCTCAGACCTAAATCCGTCCAGTAAACCTCCTACTCCTGTAGCTCTCCCCTCTAACACACAAGGATGTGATTATTTGTCAGTGTGAAAGGAGTGATGCTCATGGCTTAACCCCTTTGGGTGGGCCCTATTCTCAGGCCAGAGCACTAAACGGAGCCCAAATCATAGATTCCCTACCAGAAGGGGCAAGGGTACAGGCTCAGTTCAGTCACCTTGTTTATATAGGTTACCATCTGGCCTCTCTTAGAACACTTGCAAGTGATGGAACATTAACAGCTAACTCAAGGCAACCCTTTCCATGTTGGAACAGCTTTGAATGTGAAAAAGCCCATTCTTGCATGGAGAAGAATCTTCTTTCTTATAACTTCTATCACTGGTTCTAATTCTGTCTGTCCTCTGGAACTGGGCAAACACCTCTACTACATGACCATCATTTAGATATTTGAACATGTCTCTTCATCCCCCTCCCTGCAACCAGCCAAGCCTTCTCTCCAGTAGACATCCATTATGGATTGTCTGACTGTTCCTTCCCTTTCCCCATATAGTATCCTTCTCCTCCCTTATTCTCCATTCACTCCCTCTCTCTTTTTTTCCCTTTTTTCCTTCTCTCTTACCTATGCCTTAATGGCACCCCTGGACATTGCTCAGTACTCCAGCTTGCAGCCAAGGCTAAAGAGATTGCTAACCCCTGAAGTGTTGAAAGGAGGGAGGTATAACCTGAGGATTTACTCATTAAAGAAGTATCTAAAGCAAAGACACTCCTTTCCCCCCAACACACACACACACACATGCGTACACACACACACACACACACACACACACACACACCTTATTTTGACCAAAGCTTCCCAGTGTCTGAAAGGACAGTAGCAATGTTCTGATTCTGCCTCCCCAGATATGGCGCTGCCTTCAGGAGTCTACTCCATTCTGCCATTGGGTTGCATTCTACCCCTGAAGTGGCAGCATTTCGGCACTCAGTGAAGTGACCCATGCAGAGTGTCTATATAGAGCAAATATGTGATAGTGTAGGATGCTATAAACGTTTTATGACGCCAAGTTTGGAATGACTGTATTACACAGTGGTAGAGGAGACATGAGTGAGTTATACAGGTCATTCCAAGCAAGTGGCAGTAAAAGTTTTATAGCATCCGACACTATTACATATTTGGGTTCTGCCTTTATTAGCTTCATTTTTTTTGTCCTTGTTTTTGTCTCCCTCTGCTTTTCCCTCTTTGAAGTGCAGTAGGTACCAGGAAGATGTGACACCATTGCTTTAGTGACTGTCTCAAGAGCAGCCGAGAGTCATCTTCTAGAGTGGGCAGAAGTTTATATCACGATTTGCAGAACACAATTATGTCCTTGTGTGAACACAGCACACGAGTATTTAAATGGCAATAGTTATTACAGTCAGACAGGACAAATCAACTTAAGTTTCTGTGCCCTAGCCTTCATGAAAATCAGGCACTGGGCCTGAATGAAATTTAATCAAGTCTATCTCTCCCCCCGGTACCTTTGTGTGAGGTTTTCATGGGAATTTGTGTTTGTGGAGGGATTCTGTGTATTTGCTTCAGGCAAACCCTTGCATTCTCTTTGCCCAGCTGATAAGGCCCAAGAAGGAAGGAGCAGTGTTGAAAAAAGCAAAAGAAGATCAAATTTAGGGCCTGGTGAAAAGCTTTTCAGGCCAGTAGATTTCTCTGGGCTTATCTGCAAGACTGAAGTATTGCATGATACTTGTTGCAGGCAAATGTATTGTGTAGATTATGAACCAGCTCTCTCTTGCCGGCATGGAGGTTGTCACATGCTCAAGAAAGGATCTGAGTAAAAGTTTACCTGTGGATAAATAGCCAGACTTCTGTGCCTGGAAGGGGGGGGAGGAGTTTCTCTCCTCTACAGTGTCCAAATGGTGAATGTTCATCTGGTAACATCCCAGAAGGAAAGTTGGTTGTGTTACTTTTAAAGGAAATCCAACACAACTCCCTCAGTGACCAGGGAGGTATATTCTTTTTGCTGAAGAGAAGGGGATGGAAGAAGAATTACTGGAGAAAGGCAAAGGAAAACTTTTCCCCTAACCTGAAGTTGTTGAGGAACAACAGCCAGGCTGTAGAACTAGGCACTGTATTAATTTGCCTCTGTGTTTGTGTGTGTGTGTGTGTGTGTGTGTGTGTGTGAGAGAGAGAGAGAGAGAGAGAGAGACAAGAGACAGAGAGATAACCACAGAGAGAGTGAGAGAAAGAGAGAGAGAAAGCGAGAGACGGAGACAGAAACAGACAGAGAGAGAAAGAGAGAGAGAGAGACACAGAGGAATGCAGGCAGAGACAGACAGACAGAGACACGGAGAGAGACCTTGGCCAAGTCTTGGGCCCTATGGTCTTCATCCACAAAATGATCTGCTTGGAATAGATCATACCCAGGGGTCCCTTCTTCTAAAATCTGATTCTTCTTTCTTCTTCATCTATTGAATCCCCACTTAACCTAGAAACCTAATTTAAATGCTATCTCCTCCGCACAGCCTTCCCCAATCCTTTCAGTTGATCTGATCTCTTGATCCTTACACATAATTTTGTTTGTACCTCTCTATATCATGCAACACGAATGACAGCTGCTTGTGTTGGTATCCTATCTCTCTACTAGACTACAAGCTCCATGAAGGAAGGAATTCCTTGTTATTCTAAACTTTTATCTCTCGGTACCTAGCAAAATGTTAAATATCCTGTGGATACTTAATACATTCCTGGTGAGTGAATAAACTAACAACTAATTCTACCGAAATATATAAGTAAGCCTTTGCCATAAAGAAATCTACTGCTTAATATTAAAATGCTCAAGGAATTTGGACCAGATTACCTCTAAGGTCCCTTATAGCTCTCATTCTGTGATCCTATGGGCCCTTCCTTACACACTCATTTGTAAGTACATATTAGTCCCCTTCCATTCAAAAAGCCCTCCTAATGGGATTATGGGAAACACACATTTGGACTTAGAATGGAGAGAAATTCCTTCCTTAGTTCTCAGGAACAATACTGGAATATATCTTTGGGTATTTTGACGCTTATTTGCTTTAATAATTCTATAATATGTATATCCTTCATTGACGCCCATCTCAAAAGAGTTTGGCCTACCTGTGAATCCAAGTGAATGAAGAATAGACATCCTATTGCCCATAATACCTGGATTGTTATCAACAAGAAGTTAGACAACTTAGAGAGCTTTTCCATCAGGATATCTATCTAGGATAGATAGTACAAATGGACATTGAAGTGAGCCCAGAGCCAAACAGTAGACAAGTAGGTTGGATTGCATTCAGGAAATTGCAAAGGTCTTTGAATGATATTAAACTTCTCCAAGAAACTAAGACCCATCTTTTTCAAGATGTATAGTAGTAGACCTAGTCACATAGGGCTTCAAGTCATGAAATATCACAGTCTCTGAAGTATTAGAAATAAGTCTCACAAAGAGGGTGATAGAAAGGTACGTGGTGGGTGTGGGCAGGCTGCCACATAGAACAAATAAGGAACTTTGAAGAATGAGAGTAAAAGATATCACCGGGATTTTTATCAGTCAGCTGTCCAGGCAGGAAGGAAAGAGATGGTGAGAGTCAGAGAGGAAAGCTTGGTCTCTGACCAAGTTGAGTAGAAAAGCACCTGCCCATTTTCATTTGCCGGGAGTGCTTAGATAATAGGATCATAAATTTAGAAATGGAAAGGCCCTCAGAAGTCTTTAAGCCCAACCTCTTCATTTGATAGATAAAGCCCAGAGAGGTTAAATGTTTTCCCCAAGGTCACACAGGTAGTAAGTGGCAGAGCCAAGATTCAAATGAAGAGTTTTCCTTTGGGTCTAATACTAAGCTACTATTCAAAAACCCAGCCTTGGGTGGTGGGAACGGCCACTTCATCTTCAAGCCAGTCTACTAGAGGGTATTCATGGTCATTCAACAAGGTGCCTTCCCAAGGAGTTCTATCAGGGATGGATTTCTCCAAGCAGGATGGAGGCATTGGACATTTCCCCTAGACCCTTGTCAAGTAAACTAATTTATTTACTTTTTTCTAGGGAGTAGAGGGATCAACTGACATCACAGATATTTGTTTAACTTTCATGATTATAAGAGGAAGGCTAGGAGAGATGGAAGGGCCACAATTTATAATGGTGAAAACCATGTTCTAGTTGAACTCCCACTGGGACCAATATCCCAAGATATGACAAGGACCAGGAAAGAGCACCGTCCCTCTTTCTCTCTGTCTCTCTCTGTCTTTGTCTCTCTGTCTCTCTGTCTCTGTCTCTCTCTCTGTGTCTCTCTCTGTCTCTGTCTCTCTCTCTGTCTGTCTCTCTCTCACACACACATACCCCTACCCTCTTTCAACACATCAGTGGATCTGTGATCTTATTGGTATGGATACATCCTCCAAGTGATACATTTGCAACCCATCCATACCTCACGCCCATGTCTTTCCCTAAATCCCTGATGGAGGATCCACTCAATGTGCTGGGATCCTTACTGGTGTTCTTTTTCTATTTCTTGGATCCCAGAATAAGCCCTTGCTCAGGTTGTCCATCTGTTATCCCTCACACAACTGATTCACTTTGCTGTCTGGTCAAAACACCTTCCAGAATCACAAAGGCAGCCTTGGCAACCCTTCTCTGGTTGGGGGCTTTGGACCCAACAAAGGAGAAGACATTCACAGTGCAGGCAATACAGCTTCCAGATGATTAAGGTCTCCTCTCTGGTCAATAGTAACTGCTTCTCATAGTGGGACTTGCTAAGTAGGAAGCTTTAAGGTTCAAATACGTTTGTGTATGTAAAGTATGATGGCTGATCAAAATACCAGGGGTGAGATAGGATGAGGGGAAGGCATCTATTTTTTTTCCCCAGGTTCTTCTAACTAAAAACCAGCTGGACCACACTAAAAACATTTCCTCCCTAAATATTTCCCCTTGAATCAAAAACTTTTCAACCCCAAAGGAAAATCCGTGAGTGAGTGCAAAGAGCGGAAGCATTTTCTTGATGTAGAATCACATCCTGCCTCTTGCTCCCAGGGATTTAGATGGGAATTTCCCAGTCCTGTCTCACTCTCCATCTACAGACAGGGATGCAAGCACGCATCCTCTGTGTTTCTCTGTCTTCAGATATTTCCTCATTTGCAAAGGTAGAATAGAGCCCCTCCTGCCTTTATTTACAGCCATCATTTACTAAACATCTGCAAAATGTGCCTCGTGCCCTGCTAATAATTACAACTCACATTTCTACAATGCTTTACATTTTTCATTGTAGCTCTTTTCCTCGTAATAACTCGGGGGAGGGGGGGATAAAGGGAAATTATTATTATCCACATTTTACCGATGAGGAGACTGAGGCTCAGAGGAGGGAATGGCTTAATCATAATTTTTTTGGGGCGGGTGAAGGTGGGATTGGACCCATGATTTCATTGGTACAGGGAACTCCTGATGATCAGAGTCCCTCTATCAATGCAAATCACCACCTGCTCTGCAATTTAGAGGTCTAGAGAACTGCCTGGGTGCACTGACAGATGTCCAGAGTCACTCACACAGTCAGTATATGTCAAGGGCAGAACCTGAACCCAGGTCTTGCTGACTCTGAGGTCAGCTGTCTATCCATTTGGCATGGCTGTCTCTAAACTAAAGTTATACAGACTGTAAATTTCAGGTCCAGGACTCAATTGGCAATCAAGTGATATCACAGGAATTTGTTTAATTTGCATGATTATGAGAGGAAGGCAAGGAGAGATGGAGGGAGCATTATTTACAATGGTGACAACCGAGTTCCAATTGGCCCCAACCCCTACTAGGGACAATATCCCAAGATGTGACAAGGACAAGGAAAAAAGCGCACGCGCGCGCGCGCGCACACACACACACACACACACACACCTCCTTCAATGTACCTGTGATCTCATGGAAAGCAAGTCTTCTTACTCAAATAAAACAAGTCTCTAACCACAAAAGAGTTTCCTATCCTTATAGAGACATAAGAAACAACCAAAGTCCAAGAAAGAACAAATATAACAAAATGCTAAATTACACAGATAATTAGTACCTTATTACACGCTTTTACATTCCATTTACATAAGTACAAAATGAGTCAGTACCTACTAGGTGTAAAGGCTTTTGCTAGGCATGGGGGGGGGACACAAAGAGAATTTTGACACTGTCTCTGTCTTCGTGGAGCTTATAATCTATCAGGAGGGATGAAATGTGTACAAGTAACTATATAATACAAGGAAGAATGGGAAAGTGCAATAATAGAGGGACACAGAGATTTGTTAGTTGAGAAAATAGTGATAATTATAGTTAACATTTATAGAGTACTCACTCTGTGCCAGGCTCTGTGCTAAAGGTATTATTACAGTTATTATCTCATTTGAGCTGCCCAATAACCCCGAAGGGTGGGTGCTATGGCCTCCATTTTACAGAGGAGCAAACTGAGGCAAACAGAAGTGAAGTGACTCGCCCAGGGTTACACAGTAAGTATATGAAGTCGAATTTGAATTCAGGAATCCAGGCTGGCGATCTATCCACTGTGCCACCTAGAAAAAGGAAACATTACTTTTGATTAGTGCTGGTTTTACCGTCAAACAAATAACTTTGGGCACACTTGTTGACTTTTAAGACAGGACATCAAGTTCAAAGAGATGGAAACATTGCTGAAAGGGGCATCACAAGACTTGGTTTAGTGTCCAGGCTCCGCCACTTACCGCTTACGTGACTCATGGCAAGGCCCTTTTCCTCTCTAGGCCTCAGTTTCCTCATCTGTAAAATAAAGGGGGGTATATTGAATCACAAAAATCCCTCCCAGTTCTGGCAATCTATGACCTCAAATGAACCGAACAGGGTTTCTAAACCCAGACCAAACCGAGGTTTCTAAACATTGAGTCCTGGAAAGGACAAAGATGGAATATGGTGCAGGGGACTGTTCATTCCTTATTGTTGGATGGTTAGTTAGCACCTCTCCCTTCCCCGTACACAGACACACCCATCCCTCCCTAATCTCTAGCTCTTAGAAAATAGAGAAATCACTCCTAGATCTGAAGTAAATTCCATGTTCTTAGCCTTTGCTGGGGTCCTCCTCTGACATTTCCTCATGGACTGGAGGTAACTGATGCTGGGTTCTTGAAGGCTCTGCCGGGTGGAGGGCAAACCTTGAGATGTCAACCTAGAAAGGCTCCAAGTATGATTCCAATAACATGTGCCTGTCATCTGAGGGTGACACTAGCCCAAGCTTGGAGAGGTTCACCAAGGGAAGCGAGGTCATCAGCTGATGAATTCTTTTGACCACAGATAATAACAGCTAATATTTATACAATGCGTAGTGTGTACCAGGCACTGTGTTAAGCACTTTACAAATATTGTCTAATTTGATCCTCACAATAACAACCCTGGGAGGTAGGTACTATTATTATTCTTACTTTACAGTCGAGGAAACTGAGGCAAATAGAAGTTATTTGACTTGCTCAGGATCACAGCTAGTAAGTGTCTGAAGCTGGATTTGAAGTCTGGTCTTTCTGACTCCAGGACCAGGGCTCTATCCACTGTACCACCTACATGCCACTAAAGAATCAGACCATCTACTGAAGTGTGGAGGGGTTGGTATCTGCCTCATGGGGCAAGCCTCCTCACTAATAAAATTGAATCTTTTTAATCCACTGAAGTAAGAAATGAGAGACCATATTTTTACTTTTATTTATTTATTTTTTTGGGAGGGTAATTGGGGTTAAGTGAGTTGCCCAAAGTCACACGGCTAGTAAGTGTGTCAAGTGTCTGAGGCTGGATTTGAATTCAGGTCCTCCTGACTCCAGGGCCGGTGCTCTACTCACTGCGCCACCTAACCGCCCTGACCATATTTTTATTTCTTTTATATTACCTACAGTCTTAGTATAGGACTGAGCCAAAATTAATGTTTAATAACAGTGCCTGGGACACAGTAAGGATTTAATAAATGCTTGTTGACAATGATGTTTAATTAATGCTTGTTGAATGAATGAATGAATTCCAAGGAAATGGAAATCAGCTACATCTGAGGATCACAGGATTTACAACTTGAAGACGCCTTAGATATAGTTTAGTCCAACCCAAGAAAGGAAGAGAAAGAGAAGCGTAAATAAAGAACAAGTACTCCGGCAAAGCCCTCCGGGCAAGTTTCCCAGGTGAAACCAACTCTAGCTAACAAAAGGTAATTAATCTCAATTACTTTTGATCCAGAAAGAGTCTTCCAGAAGAGTTTTTGGTGTTCCTGGGCCTTTGCTGAACAGAGTTCAGGGGTTGTTGGTTACCAGTGTCTTTTCTTCTCTGTAGGAAGCTGCAGAAACCTGCAAACAGGAGGCCCTGGGTGATGGAGTTTCACCCAAGCCTTGGGCCAGAGGATCAAGAAGCCTCACAGATCCAAACCCTATGGGAGGAATGAATGAGCCAAGGGGAAAGACGAGAGCCTGCCTTAGATGAAAGATGTAAGGGACCTCAGAGGTTTGGTAGTCCAGCCTCCTCATTTTACATTTTGAAGAACTTATCTAAGGTCACAGAAGTAGAAAGAGGCAGGATTTCAACCCAGGTGTTCTCAACTTATCAAAGAAGAAACGTTTATTAAGCACCTACTGTGTGCCAATTTGTGCTAAGCTCTTGGGATACAAAAAGAGACAATGGGTAGTCCCTGCCCTCAAGGACCTTACAATCTAATGTCATACCAAAGCCAGAATTCTTTCTATTACAAAACACTGACTATGCTAGACCGATGCAGTCCTTCCAACAAAACCCGACTGCTGTTGTTACTATCCTGGTCTTGTTGTCACTGGCAAAAGACTGTCCATCAGTGGCCGAGCTGACTTGGAGTCCTCTCTACCAACCTCACCAGTTGCTAGGAGTCCCAAACAAGGCTCTTTGAAAAAGAATCAACGGTGGTCAGACAAATGAGAGTTGTAGTAGATGTAAGTTCCTTGAGGGCAGAGACTATCCATTTTTCTCTTTCTATCTAGAGTACTTTGTACAGTGAGGTACTTAATGCTTGTGGAACTTAACTAACAACAATAATAATCATTATTGGAATAGGTGACCCAAGCTATCTCTGCCACGAGGTGAGGGCACATACCTGTTATAAAAGTGAGTGAGAAGAGATTCATTCAAAGCCCTTGGAACAAAGAAGAGATCTTTTATCTCCAAAAAGAATTCCGAGGGAAGGAGGAGATCTTTGAGTAAAAGGCTTAGTACTTATTTGGATAATTCTAGTTTTGTGACCTCAATAAGGCAAAGTAGTCCTGGCAAGACCGATTCCCCCCCCCCCCCCCCCCACTATACTTTCTTATACTATGAAACTCTTATTCAGGTCTTTCCAGAAATCATCCAAAGCACTAGTTGCCTTCTTCTATTCCTTTCAGTATGGTATGGATATTAGTTCAGAACTTGGGATATCTAACCGGTACCCCTCACTCTCTGGCCATGACTGGCTCTCCTCTTCTAGTCAGAATGTCCTTGGCGATGTCTTTAACACTATTTTTTATGGGCAGGTCTTCATGACAACATACTGGAACCTACACATAGTCACCATGCATCTTTCCATCCAACCCAAGGACAGCCTGAAATTTTGATTCTTCCAAACAAAGCTATGCAAGCTGACTTTAAAAGGGAAAAAGGGAGCAGGTGGTTCTCTAACTCTTTTTCACCTGATGTGATTGATGCCCAGGCTTCTTGATCTTTTGTCTTCCCTCTTTGTTTTGGAGTTCATGGGGCTTTTTAACATCTGCCCCCAGAGAGGGTGAGGCAGGAGCAGAGGGAAGAAGTGAAATTCTTATCAGTTCATTTGGCCAAGATTTTTCTGGAGCGTGGGGAAAGATACACAGTAATAGACTAGAGGCTTAGAAACAGTAAGGATAAGCATGGTCGCTGCACTAAAGACCTTGAAATCTGTAGAGGTAATTCAAACAGATAAATATGAACCTGTCCAGAGCTCATCAAAGTGTCTTTGCAAACAGTAGGCACTTGATAAAGGCTTGTCAGGTCCAGGATTATCAGTAAATTTCTTTTCTTCATGCTGTTGAATTCATTTGCTCAATAAGCATTCACCTAGTATCAAGTACTTGGAAGGGATTCAGTCAGTCAGTCAACAAGCATTAATTGAATGCATACTGATGCACTGTGCTAGTTTGGGATATTATGAGACATCTTTTAGGACTTTACAATCAATCCCAAACCATCCATATAGGCAGCTCTCTAAGTGAGTAGTAGCTCTCGTTTATATAGCACTCAGAGATGTCAAAACACTTTACACACATCTCACCTGATCCTCACCGCAGCTCTGGGAAGTAGATGCTGTTATTACGTACCCCCATTTTATAGTTGAGGAAACTGAGGCAGACAGCAGTTAAGTGACTTGTCCAAGGTCTCCCTATACTAAAATCAGCAACTGAACAATTCAAGAAGCCTGGGTTCTAGTCCTGGTTCTACAACTAACTTTCTGTGTGACCTTCAGCAAGGCACTTTCCTTCTCTGCAACCAGGTTCTAAATGATAAGATGAGTGCCTTCAATTGGATGATCTCCAATGTCTCTTCCAATTTTGGAAATACTCTATGACTCCAACCCAATTTCTAATTTGAAAATAAATCCCAAAGCCCATGAAAAAGCAAGGTCTGAGAAGACAGTCCAACCTATCTCTTTCTAAATGCTTATGCCACAGATAATGGAAAATGGCTCCTTATTGCCCCCATTCTCCAGAGATTCTGCCTAGTTTGCTGTGAGCCCAAGATTGACTGGTCAAAGCCATGTGGCCAAGGTTGGCAAGAGCCACCATTTACACAAAAACCTCCAGCTCCACTCTGACAAAGCAGAAATCCTGGGGAGTGCCTGAAACAGGACATGGGATCCTGTTACATGCCCCATCATCCCAAGCATCTGTATCCTCTTCCCATGTGCCTTTCATCCAGATCCTGGAGGGGGAGGGGTTCTCCCCTCCTTTCCACCCAGTGAAGTAATTTCCTGCTCTTCTGCCCACTGTTTCCCTTTTTCTGCATTTTTTGGGGGGCTTTTGATCTTTTTAACCTCTGTGGCATCATATCCGCTTAGGTCTTTGCCTGTTTGGAGAGCCCCTGTTAGACTCTGCTGCTAAAGTCAGCATGCTGCCCACTTCCCACAGGAGGTAACCATGGGTGACCAGCCTAGCTATTTCTGCCCTCCTGTGCCACCTCTGGCACTTGTGGCATAATTATCCACAAGTTGAGGAAAATAAGTGTAACAGGAATTGACTGAAAGACTTCATTTCTTTAGCAAATTCTACCGTGTACAAGGCCAAGTGCTGGACATTGAGGGGAGAGGTAAGATACAATTCCTGCCTTCAAGGAGCTTGTTGCTTAGTAGGGACACAGACAGTAGACATAGCACAGGTGCAGTGGAAAGAACATCAGTTCTGATGTGAGAAGAGATGAGCTCAAATCTCAGCCTAGGCTTACTCCCAGCCTGACCTTGCCCAAGTCACAGAACTTGACTTGGCCTCAGTTTCCAGGTTCTGTAAAATGAGAGGGTTGAATTCGATGACCTCTCAGGTCCCTTCCAGCTCTCTCCACCTATGTTTCTATGGTCCTGTGAGTCCTTGCCTCTGGAGGTCGGGGTTGGAGCCGGGGCTTTGCCTCTAACATGCTGAGGATTTGGGGCAGCCCGTCTCCCTCTCTGGGTGCCACTTTCCTTATCTCTAAAACAAGATGGTTCTCTGAGCTTCATTCCAGCACTGATATTTTATGTCTCTCTGAGATACACTAAAGTGACAGGAGCCATACTGGTATTTACTTGTTCCTTGAGAAGGAACAAGGACCTAGAGAGATTGGGAAAGTATGGACACCACAGAGGGACACCTTTGCTAGGACTCAAAAGAGTGTTCCCCGAATTTCATCTGATAATAAAAGGCTGTCAGAAGAAGCAGTAGAGTAGGAAAAAGAACTTCGGATTAAAATCATAAGTCTAACACTCATTACCTATGTGATCCTGGGCAAGTCATTTCCCCACTACATGACTCAGTTTCCCTATCTGTAAAATGAGGGGTTAGACTTCACAATCTTTAAGGTATCACCCAATGCTGCTATTCTATAATTCAACCATCATTTTCCTCTTTCCCACACCCCTAGAGGTTAGGGGTTGGATTTGGGAATCAGATCTCTTCAGTTTTATTTCTGGGTCAGTCCCTGTTTTGCTCAGTATTGAAAGCTGGCTGCTTTTTCCTTCCTGGTCTCAGTTTCTCTAGCTATGAGAAATTGCAAAAAATCCACTTAGAGAAGTCCCTGACATGATCATTGTTTGGGCCACATCTGGAATTCAGTTCCTGGGAGACTTAAGCCATGGAGGTGGACCCAGAGCCTAGGAGTGGGTCTCACATAGACGTGGGAGGGTGGGAAAAATAATATAAAACAAGAGACTCTAAAGAAGTAAGCCCCACATGAAACAGGAACATTTCCTTAAGAGAAAAACAATGGAGACAGTGTGAGCTCTGGGTTTTTTTTTCCCCCTTCCCAGACACCAGACTGGCTGCCTCTTTTTTTTTTTTTTCTCCACCAACTCCCCGGCATGGATTCAATTCCCCTGGTGATTTCTGTCTCACACTGGGTATTGTCTGGCTTCAGAGCTTGTTGTATATCCTGTACCCAGATCACCAGGCACCACCAGTGGGTCTCTGGTGTTTTCCAATTGACCTCTGCAGATAACAGCAATGGGAACCCCAAATGACAGTCTCTGGTCTGTGGGGCAGAGGGTCCCCTCTGATCTCCCATTTCTTCCCCCACTTCAAATGCCTTGTAGGTGTGTGCTGTGGAGGAAAGAGCCCTGAATGAGTAGCCAAGAAAAGGTGTTTTCATCCCATCTCCACCACTAACTTGCTGGCTAACCTAGAACAAGTCAGAAGATCATAGGATGCACAACTGGAACGGGTCTTATCACTCATCTGGTCCAACCCCCTCACTTAATATTTTGTCTCAGTTTCCTCATCCAGAAAATGGGATTAATCATACCTTTCCTGACCACTGAACAGGGTTGCTATGAGGATCAGATCAGATAACGTACATGAAAGCACTTGAAAGTATAAAGCACTGTACAAATGCAGGGGGTTTGCTATAATTAAGAGGCCACATCCATTGAGCTGACCAGACAAGTGGGTCTGGTGACTCCATCACAGTGTGTGCCTGCCTGGGAGATGTGAATGGGAGGCGTTCAGTAACTCCAGAGGGTAAAATGGAATTCCTTGTGAGGCCAAGACCACATCCTCTAGGGAACAAGTGCCCTTTTAGGAGGAAACGAAGGCCGAGCCTTGTGACATCAGTCTCGTCATAGGGTGGGCCTCGTCCTAAACACCCTTGTCCCTTGGTGCCCGCGGATTTAGTGGGAAAGTCTCCTCACCACCCAGTTTGGCTCCAGCCCAGACCCCACGCCCATAATCATCACGCCAGCCGGCTTTGTGGCACATTTTCTCTTGAATCTATCCCTTCTCTTCTCTTCCTTTCTTACCACCATTACTCTAGCTCAAATCTTCATTGCCCTGTACCTGGACAGTGGCATTGGCTTGACCATTCTCCCCGCCTCTAACCTCTTCCCTTCCAATTTGTCCAGTATTAGTCCAAGACTAATCTTTTTGCTTTGATCTTCGCAACAATTTCCTCCTCTTTAAAATGAGGGGATTAAACTAGATGGCCCCAAAGGCTCCCCCCCTTCCCCAGCTCTAGCTCTAGTCTTATGATTCCATGACCTTTTGTCTTTAGTAACTCTGAAACAATAATCCACAGGCCTATAAAGCTTTAAGTTTTTACTTAATAATAATAGATTGCTTAGATCAGTGTAGCACTTTAAGGTTTGCAAAATACATTACATACATTAATTATCTCATCTGATTCTCAAAACAACCCTGTGAAATAGGTAGCATAAATATTATTATTATTGCCCTTTTACAGATAAAGATACTGAGTCATAGAGAGGCTGAATGACTTGGCCAGGGTCACACAGCTGATGACAGAACAGAGTTCTAGCCTAAACTAGCTGATCCCAAGTCCAGGGTTCTTCCTAAGATATCCCGTTTGTTTGTTTGTTTTTCTCAGAAGGCTTTGTTGTTGTTTTGTTCAACGGTAATCACGTAGCTTAACTGCTCAATAACCTTCAATGGCTCCTCATTACCCTAAAGTTGAAGTCCAGACATTAAGTAGGCACAGAGGAGAGGGAGGGGCATTGAAGGTCAGGGGTACGGGTGTAGGTGGGGACAAGAAAAAAATGAACAAAGTTATAGTAGCAGGAACAAGCAGGGAAGAATAAGCTTGAACTAAGATGGTTGTTTTTTGTTGTGGTTTTTTGTTTTTTGGGTTTTTTTGCTTTTTATACTAAGTAGAGCTCTGTCCAAGAGTTCACTGAAAGCACCATTGAGCTTAACCTGAGCTAAAGAGCTTAGCAGGCCTCTGGTGTCTCTAACTGATCCACTGGTTCGAAGCTTTGTAGACCCAACTCAAGAGGTCTAAAATTTAGGGAAACAGATGCTCCTGAGCGGTAGAGATGGGATAGAGATGAGAGACAGGAATAGTGAGGCACTAAGACTGGAGGAGATTCCATCCTTGGGTACCAGCTCCCAAACGTTTGTGCATAGACAGGCTCTTCAGGGATTGCGGAATCCAAATACCACTTCTGCGTTTCTGGTTTGCTCTGTGATGCACCATATATGAGGGAAACCCAGAAGAGTTGGTGGAAAAACTCCCAAGTCTGACCCAGTAGGGCTCCAGGCTCCAGACTCCAGGGGTCCATTGGGAAAGGGGATCTTAACAAGCCACTTCCCCTCTCTAGGCCTCACTTTCCTCATGTGTAAAATGAAGGCTGGGACAAGATGATGTGTGTGTATACCTGTATGTATTATGTATGCATTATGTATGTGTGCATGTACACACACACACACATACCCAGATCCAAGCACAAGATACAGCATATCGGAAATGTCTGACATTCTTGGCCCATACCACACTTATCTCCACCTTTGTACCTTTGTTAAAGCTGTTGCCATATCAACAATACTCTCCTTGGTCTTTTCTGACTTTTTATACTATTACCATCTTTCAAAGATCCTGTTCAGTTGGGCAACTCCTTCCTAAATCCTTTCTAGCTATGTGTCTTTTTTTTTTAGATCTTTGCCCCCTTCTATCCATACCCCACTAACCCTGGACCACCATCTTATGTTTTCTCTCTATTTCATGGTCTCTGAAAGCTACTTGAAGGTCACAAAAGTCCAAACTGGGTTCCCTACAAATTCATATTATTTATCCTATTTAACTTTAGTGGGGTGGGACCCCATTGGTACATAACAACTCTTTCATTCCTTTCTGATTGACTATCCTGCTCACCACATGGGCTATTTCAAGCCATCTCCTCCCTCCTCAAGCCCCCACCTCTATCTTCATCACTCCAACTCACAGAAGATGACCTCACAGCATTGCTTTGTTGCTGTATTTTGACCAATGAAAAACCTGTCTCCCAACACTGAGAACATTGAGAATTTCTGTCTTGAGCTCCTTTATCCACCCTCTTCCACATTTTAAAATCTCTGAACATCTTCACTTCTTCTCTCTTTGCTCAGTATCAGAGCATGAAGTGGTTCTTCTCTTTGCCATCACTAATCCCTGGTCTTTGGCCCTTGATCCCATCCCTTCCTGCCTCTTTCAGGTGCCTGCCCAATGAATCATTCTCTCAGGAGTGATTCAATACTTCAGCCTCTTCCTGTCCATTGACTTCTTACCCACTAACAACAATTCAACTAAAAAATATTTATCAAACACCTATTATGGGCAAGATGCTGTGAAGGAACTGAGGATAGAAAGATAAATATGCAATGGTCCTTGCCCTCAAGGAATTTACAGTCTCCTGTGGCAGTATAACATGCTCATAAATGGATATAATAAAAATCTACAAGATGAGGGAAAGAACTCTAACATCTGGTGCAATCTGGAGAAGCTTCATGGAGGAGGTAATTTGTGATTAAAGCCTTGAAGGCATAGATTCTAAAAAAGCAGAGATCAGGCATGGCAGGAATGCACAGAAGTAGGAAATTGGGTTTTGATTTGGGGTTTAGTTATTAGTCTAATCTTCCATTCAATCAATAAGCATTTATTGCATGGAAAGTAGAGGGCATGAAGAATAATATAAAGTAAAGCTGAAAAACTATGCTGGAGCCAGATGGCGTAGGGCTTTAAATATCAGGCCGAGCAGTTTGCATTTGATCCCAGAGGTACTAGGAAGCCCATTGAAGGTTTCTGAGCAGGGAGGAGACACAACCAGATCTGTGCCTTGGGGGAGATTATTTTGGCAGCTGTGTGGAGTATGGATTGGAGAGGGCAGAGACTGGAAGCAGGGAGACCAATTAAGCACAATCACCCCAAGAGCATTTAAGGATGAAACTTGGAAGAGGACAACAAACAGATACAAAATGGAAAAGATCTGTCCAAGTTACCGTTACAAAAATCTTTTCCAGCAACAGCAACAGGATCAAGATAATTGGGCTCTGACATCATATTCTTCAACAAAGAAGTAGAAAAGGCACCAAAGAAAACAAAAATGGGAAAAGCAGCTGAACTATACCCAGAGGAGGTTTATGTTCAAGGTGACACAATTCTGAGGATGTTGAGAGAATCAGTTCTTGAGATACCTGCAAGGGGAGGATACCAAACACTTAGGGGAGTCGGGCACATTATTGCTACTAAGAAAAGGCAGTTGGGAAAATAGGAGTAACCACCAAAACCTATGTGCTGACTGTCCCATAGTTATAAAATCTTTATCCACAGCAACTACTACTACTTGTAGTTCAAGGGCATCTTTGATGAAGTTATGCAAAGGGAAAGCTGAGCTTTCCCTAATGATATTCTATAGCAGATCACTGGATTTCTCTAGTCACACAATTGGTTGAAAGGTAGAGAGAATTTTAAAAATCCTCTAGTTCATATTTTTTTTTAACATTGAAAAGTTTTGATTCAGTAGATTAAAATGCCACCTAAACATTCTCTTTCTACAAAGTGTCTTCCATGCCTATGCTAAGATCAGTCAATAAACATTCCTCAATCACCTACTATGTGTCAGGCACTATGCTAAGCACAGAAGATGCAAAGAAAGTCCAAAGAGTCTCTGCTCTCAAGGTGTTCACAACCTAATGGGGGAGACAGCATGCAAATTAAGTATGTGAAAACTATATACAGGATAGATAGTGAATAATTAACAGAGAGAAGGCATTAGAATTAAAAGAGATTGGAAAGGCTTCCTGTAGAAGGCGGGATTTTGCTGGGTCTTGAAGGAAGCCAGGAGGTAGAGAATTCCAGGAGTTAAAGAGAACCATTGAAAATGCTTAGAATTAAGAGATGGAGTTCCTTGTGTGGAATAACAAGGAAATCAGTGTTACTGTATTGAGGAATGGGGGGCGGCAAAGAGCATGGAGGGAATAAAGTTTAAGAAGACGTGAAAGATGGGGAGAGCAATTTATGGGGGGGGGGCTTTAAATGCCAAAGGAGTTTATATTTGATCCTGGAGGTAATAGGGAGCTGGAGGTATTTATTGAGTAATGGGGTAACATAGTCAGACTTGCAGTTTAGGAAGATTATTTTGACAGTTGAGTGGAGGATAGACCTTAATAGGAAAAGACTAGTGGCAGGCAGACCAGCAGATAACCTATAGAAATAGTAACCTATTGAAGTAAGGGCTTGCGTTAGGGTGGTAGCAGTGTCAGAGGAGAGAAAGGGGAATTTGTGAGAAATATTATGAGAGTCAAATCAAAAGGCCTGGCAGCTGAGGGGATACATAGTGTAAGCAAGAGCACAAAGTCAAGATTGATATCTAAGTTGTGACCAGGAGGATAATAATGTCTTCAACAGTAATAGGAAGCTTAGAAGGGGGGAGGGTTTGGAGGGAAAGACGAGTTTGATTTTGGACATGTTGATGTCTCCAATGTATCCAGTTCAAAATGTGCAATGGAAAGTTGGAAATCTGAGACTGGATGGAGGTTAACAGAGAGGTTAGGACCAGATAAGTGGATTAGAGAATCAGCAGCATGGGGGTGATAATTGAATCCATGAGAGTTAATGAGATCACCAAGTGAAGTAGGGTAAAAGAAGAGGAAAAGATTTAGGACTGAGCCCTGTGGGACACCAGTGGTTAGTAGCCATGACCTTGATGAAGATCTAGCAAGGGACAATGAGAAGAAGCAGTCAGAGAGGTATAAGGAGAACCAGGAGGGTGTAGTGTCATAAAAATCTCCAGAAAATGGAGCGTCAAGTAGAAGAGAGTGATCTACAGTGTCAAAAGCTACAGAAAGTTCAAAAAGCCCAATGTCCATTAAATTTGACAATTAAGAGGCCATTAGTGACTTTGGAAAGAGATGGTTCAGTTGAATTATGAGGTTGAAAGCCAGACTATAGAGTTAAGAAGAGAGTGTGAAGAAAGGAAGCAAGACACCTATTGTAGACAATTTTTTTCAAGGAGTTTTGATCATAAAAGGGAGGAGAAAATATAGGATGATACCTAGAGGGGAAGTGTGGATCAAGTGAGAGTTTTTGAGGATGAAGAAAACACGTATATGTTTGTGGGCAGTGGAGAAACAGCTAATAGACAAGGAGAGATTGAAGATCACTGAAAGAGTGGGGATGATAGGAAGGGACCATCTTCTGGCACAGACAGGATGGAATGGAATTATTTGCTCATGTAGAGGAGCTTACTTGGCAAAGAGAAGGGGCACCTCATCATCTGAAGGGGCAAACAGTGGCAGAAGGCATCTAGGATATGTGAACTGGAGAAGAAAGGAGAAGAGAAAGCTCTCAGGGAATGGTCTCAGTTATATGAGATTCCTTGAAAGATGTAACCATAGAGATAACTTTGTTTGATGACCCATTGATTATTAATAGTAAGCAATGCATAAAAGTATTTCCCACTGTCACAGAGTAGCTCTGGAGAACAGTTCAAATCAAAGAGGAATTCCATATAGTTGAGGTTCTTCAGATGCTCCTTTCTGGGGGTCACATTGTATGGAACACATGAAGCTCTGGAATACTGAAGAACTTCCTAAACAAGATTCAAAATCATTCAAAAGAGGGGAGGCTAACGCTCTATACAGTAAAAACAAAACAAAACAAAAAAACCTAGTGGATGATGGTATGCAGTTAAATAGACAGCCCATAGAGGTGGTCCATCAGTACATTTAGCTTGGATAGATACCACAGATGGATAGTGAACTGGGCCCAGAAATTATTAAGAGCAAGAGAATAGGTTGGATTGCATCTAGGAAATTGTGCAGTGCTTTCAATGATCCCAAGCTGCTCCCTGAAACAAAAGTCCATCTTTTTTTTTATGTCAATGTTTCAACTATATAGCTGCAAAGCATGGAATGCTATAGGCTTGAAAGAATTAGAGTTGCAAGTCACCCTAAGGTCAATGAAGAGAGGAATTGTAGACATGAATCACCAATGGAAAACTGTGCAGAAAAAGTGATGTAAATTCTATTATTAAAGAAATGTATGATCTGAAAAGAAAGTAAGCCAGACATGTAGCTAAACAGCAAGGGACAAGTAATGGAGAGCCATGTGTTTTATTAGTGTCCATGCAATGTCAGCACATCTAGAGAAAGGTTCCCAAGACATTGGATGGACCCCCTTAGGAGAATTTATGGGAAGAAATGGAGAAGAGGATGAAAAGGTATGAATGGACTGCAATGTGCTCTTTTAGAGGAACTACTCATATCAGTGAGATCACAGATCCTTGGAAGCAACAAAGTATACAGTAGCCAGGTAAGGAGGGAAGAGAGCCCAAATGAAGTTAGTGATTAAGGGAGCAGAAAGAATTACATATATGCAAGAGATGTTGTCCAGGTAGAACTGATAAAACTTTATTAGAATTTATTAGACCTGGGAGGTGACTAATTGGAGAGAGTCAGGGAAGGCTTTGAGATATTGCACCTGGGTGACTCAGAGGATAGTGTTATCATCAATAGAAATAGAAAAATTTGGAGGATGTCAGGTTTAGGCCAGAAGATCAGTTCTATTTCAGTCATACCAGATTTGAAATACCTATAATCAAGTCAACAAACATTTATTTTTTAAGTTAATTTATTTCTTTTTAGTTCTCAACATTCATTTCCATAAGTTTTAAATTTTCTCCCCCTCCTTTCCCTCCTCCCTCCAAAAAGGGAAAAACCACAAGAAAGAAAAAAAAAGAGAGAGAGAAGGGAGAAAGTAGTGTTTTAATCTGCATTCAGACTTCATAGTTCTTTCTCTGGATGTGGATGGCATTTTCCATCATGAGCCCTTTGGAACTGTTAATTTAGGTCCTTGCATTTCTGAGAAGGGTTAAGTCTATCAAAGTCAGTCATTGCACACCATGGCTGTTACTCTGTACAGTGTTCTGGTTCTGCTCACTTCACTCAGCATCAGTTCATATAAGTCTTTCCAGGTTTCTCTGAAGTTTGTCTGTTCATCATTTCTTATAGCACAATCATATTCCCTCACATTCATATGCCACAACTTTTTCTGCCATTCCCCAATTGATGGGCATCCCCTCAATGTCCAGTTCTTAGCCACCACAAAAAGAACTGTTATAAATATTTTTGTCCATTCAACAAGCATGTATTAAGCACTTGCTATTTGTCAGGCACTGTGCTAAGTACTTGGAATACAAATGTAAACAGAAATATAATTCTTGCCCTCAAGGAGCTTACATTCTAATAGAGGAAGATAACACATAAAAACAATCTGAAAGGGAGGGGGGTGCAGGGATGGGTGAACTACTATGGGAGCGTGGGAGAGAAAGTCCTGTGGAGAAGAAGGCAGGTTGACCTGAGCCTCTTCCTCCTCCTTAAAATGGAGGTTCTGGGTAGAGCCAGCCAATCAGAGGGAGAAGCCATGGGGTAAACATCCTTCCAATGTAAGTAGTCCAGGGGTGGAGTGAGTTTCCAGGTTGAGGAAGTTTCTATGGCATTTAGATAAATTCCTGTGGAGAGATAGGAATAAAACCTGGGGAGAAATGAAAATAAATCAACACAGAGAAATCTGTCACTTAATGAGCATTAAGCTTCAACTATATACCAGGCACCGTACTAAATGCTACAAGTAGATGATAAAGTGGGATTGAAATTTAGGAGAGAGATTAGGAAGGGACATATAGATTCTGGAGTCATCTGCCCAAGATAATATTTGAAACCCCAGAAGCAGGTGAGATCACCAAGGGAGGCAATGTAGAGAGAGAAAGAAGAGGGGCTAGGAAGGAGCAGTGGAGTATGCCTAGTCTAAGGGGGGTGGAGTATGGATAATAATCTAGCAAAAGAGATTGAGAAGGACTGGTCAGACAGGCAGGAAAACAAGGAGAAAGCAGTGTCAGTCACAAAAGGCAAGAGAGAAGAGAATATCTAAGAAGAAGGGGTGCTCAAAAATTTTGGGAGCTGTAGAGGGGTCAGGAAGGACGAGGGCTAAGAAAAGGACATCAGATTTGGCAATTGAGATCATTGGTAACTTTATGGAGAACAATTTCAGTTGGGTAGTAGAATCAGAAAACAGGAAATAATTGATGGACAGAGCTGCCATTGGAGATAGGAGGGAATGAGATACAGGAACAACTAGAGGGATCAACCTTGGCAAGGAAGGGCCACCTCTATTTCAGAGACAAGCACGTTTCTGAATGTTAGACAGGTCTAAAGTGTATGGTGTATGAGAAATGAAGTACATGAGAGACAGGGAGCTCTGGAAGGATGATCACAATCTTCTCAGAGAAGTAGAAGGCCCAGATATCTGCTAAGAGGAATGCTTTGGGGTGGCATTATGGGCTGGAGGTGAGAAGAGAAGATTTGGAACAGCCCCTGAGGGGATTGAGGTGGTTGAGTGAAATTCCTATAAGTCCCCAAGCATGAGAGGAGTTGGGATGGAGAGGAAGATTGGTAGCAAGGTACTAAATTCTTTGATGCAATCGACAACAACTATATAACATCAAGAGTAAATTAAGAAACAGTGAAAAATTGCTCATTGTAGATGCCAACTTGAGATCAGAAAACAAACCGATAATCAACTAAGTTTGCAGGCCCCAGCAGTGGTCAAAATTCTGGTCAGTAGGATTGGAGAAGGCTGATAGTGGGGGTTAATAAAACGTTAAGAATTGGTAGGGTAAGAATGATAGAAAGATGAGAGGTCAAGGGGGTCAGAGGTGATAAACTGAGAGAATAGGGAAGGGATAGAGAAATTTCGGTGACTACAAAGAATAGATGTAGAAAGAATGGGCTAGAATGAAAAAAGAAATGGAATTATTATCTGCAAAGGGAATTTCAGGATTCAGAATCATGGAGCCTGTATAGTTATAGGTGAGGAAGAGCTGTAAAGTATGACCTTATAGCTATCTCTGTGGGTGATTGAGGTAAACTAAAGATGTAAGTCATAGGAGCTGAGGAAGTTGATGAAGTGGGAAGCTAAGACGTTTGAAGGGACATCAATCTGTACATTTAAGTCCCCAAGTATAAGGGCAGGGGTTAAGGTAGAAAGGAATATTGTGAGCCAGATATCGGACTCCTTGAGAAAGAAAGGAGAGTGTCCTGGAGGCTGGTAGATTATACAGATAGATGGAATAAACTTCAAAAGAGGAGAAGGTACTGAGGTATGGTGGCAGAAGGAAGATCAGGACGTTGCAATTCAGTGCAAGAAGGATGCCCTCTCTTTCTTAATCTCCAACATATTGAGGTACATGCGAGGAGCAACTAGCAATAATTAAATGGCAACTTTGCTAGAGATACAATGAGAGAAATGAAACAGTCCCTGCCCCCCAGAAGGTTACATTCCTGAGAAAGATCTAGATATGGAAGGAGCTAGAAAAAGTACAAAAAGAAGACATTTAGGATAAAGGAAAATTCGTTAACAATAGATGATGATGACAGTGTACTTAGAAAAATTCTAGAGAGTCAGCAAAAGATACTAATCAAGATGATTAATAGCTATAGTGAGATTTCAGGATACAAAATAAATCCACAAAATAAGCAGCATTTCTGTACAAGAATAACAAAAACCATGAAGAAATATTGAAACCAATTCCATTTGAGATAGCTACAAAATATGTAAAATATATGGGAGTAAACCCACAGAGAAATACATAGAATGTTTACACAAATACAACTATAAAACACTCCTTATAGAAAGAAAGGGAGGTTTAAATAATTGGAGAGAGATTCACTACTCATGGTTAGGCTGTGCTGATATTATAAAAAAAGACAATACTACCTAAATGAATTTACAAATTTAGTGTTATACTAGTCAAATTACGGAAGTGATTTTTAAAAGAGAACTAGACAAAATAATAACACAATTCATTTGAAAGAACAAAAGATCTAGAATATCCAGGGAAATTATAAGAAAAAGTATGACTAAAGGAAGCATAACAGTACCAGAATTCAAACTATATTAATGAATTAGTAGACATCAAAACTACTTGGTGCTGATCTAAAACAAAAACAATAGAAAAGCAGGACAGTGAAATAGATTAAATAAGAAACAGAAACAGTGGAAAATAGTCTAGTATTTAGTACTCTTAAGAACTTAAATTACTGAGGGAAAAGACTCTTTTTGACAAGAACTGCCAAGAAACCTGGGAAAATAGTTTGACAGAAATTAGGTTTAGACCAGCATCCTATACCATATACCATAAGCTTAAAATGAATGTGACCTGAAAAAAAAAAATGGAAGAGAATTAGATTAGGTTCACCCTCCATCCCCAGGGAGAGAATTCTTAATTAAACGAGAGGTAGAGATTATAAAAGATAAAATGGGTGATTTTGACCAGAAAAAAATCAAAAGATTTGCAAAATAATATTAAGGAAGATAGAATTAGAGATAAATGTTAGAGTAGAAAACTACTTTCGTCAAATATCACTGATTAAAAATCTGCAAAGTCTATTACAGCCAAACTATACTATCCTTTGTATCCTAAATATCACCTGGGCCCTTGAGTCTTTTCCTTTATTCACACTCTTCCCTAAGTCTGAAATTTCCTTCTTCAATCCGTAGCTGCTGACTTCCCACTCACCCTCAAACATCACATCTTCTATTGGAATCTTCCATATCCCCCTCCATAAATATTAACTTTCTCCCTCATATCTCACATTGAAATTGTTTCCTAACTCCCTAAAGTGATATAATATTGTTTGTCATAGTTATGGATGATCACTTCCAGCTCTAAATCCTATGATATGAGTTGATCTGGAGATCATAGGATATGAAAATAGTATTTTAGAACCTGGAAAGAATCTTAGAGATGATTTATTCCACATACACCCATTTTACAAATGAGGAAACTGAGGCCCTGGTTAGATGAAGTGACTTGCTTGGGTTACACAGTTGGTAAGTGGCAGAGCCTGGATTCAAGCCATTGTATTCTGATTCCAAATCCAGTGTCCTTTCCCCTCTACCATGGACACTATTAGAAAGCTCCCTATGAGAAGGATCAGAGGGTCACCTAATCTTTGTATTTCCCTCTAGCCTAGAAACAACTCTGTTCATAGAGTAGGTGTTTAACATTTATTTATGGTTATTCAAACAGACAAAGTGACCAGTGGCCTGGGTGTAAAATATATGCTTTATAATTCTACACTCAGTGGAACAATAGTGTCTGTTCCTTGGAAAACTGAGACAAATGGCCTGGCTTCATGGCAATTAGTTATCCTGGGGTGGCCCAAACTTGCCTGACCCCATGATCTACAGCCAAGGGTGGGTTGGCAAATATTTAACAACCAGCTTTCCTAACAATACTTTTTTAGTTTAATATGCATTATCAACATTTCCAATTCCTCTTAATTACATTGCTTTCTCTCTCAATTATTTTCTATTTATCCAATCTATAGCTTGCTTTGTATATATTTATTTGAATGTTGTATCTCCCATTAGATTATAAGCTCCTTGAGGGCTGTGACTGCCTCTTTTTGTATCCCCAGTACTTGGTGCAATAACTGACCCATACTAGGTGCTTAATAAATGCTTATTGATGGATTAATTCTCCATGGATTTCTTAAGTCTACACAATCAACAAGAAAATAAATCAAACTTTGTTTTGTAGCATTTGCTGATTTCAGAAGTGTAAGTGTTCATACTGAAAATTTAACAATAAGCTTGCAGATTGAGCAGTCTACAGCCAGTGCCTGGAGATTTAGAAGGTTCCTGGGAGCCTCTTGATCAGGGAAAAGGTACAATTCCCTTTGCCATGGCAGATACTTCACTAAAAGACCAGGTGTGTCAATTGATGCGATAATTTTTATAATTTTACTATATTAACCCTGTTCAAATGTACTTTAAATACAAATAATTACAGGCACATATTGTAATTTTACTTTGAAATAAAAATTTTTCATCCTACTATCTATTTTCTATGCTTTACAGATTTGAAAAAATGAACTACATCATTGGTGCAGCTTGGTCCTCCAAGGTAATTTTAAATTCTGTTTCTTCTAGAACGAATAGAACCACCCACTGTCCTATAAGGCTAATTTAAAATAAAGGCCTTCCTATGACCTGAAGCCTCGTTCCAGTCCTAGAATCCACAAATTGGAAGTACCCTGTGTCCCTGTGGCTTCTCCCTCTCATTGGATGGCTTCTCTCTGCACCTCCGTTCGAGGAGGGCCTCCAGCTCTGTCCAGTCTCATTTTTCTTCAGGCTGCCCCCCAGACTTCTATTATCTCCCCTCCTCTCAATGCCACACCCCACTGCACCCAGTGGCTTCATCTCTGCCCATCCCCCTTCAATTTCCTCTTGGGTGTTACCTTTTCCCATGGGAATGTAAGCTCCTTGAGGACAGGGACAGTCTTTCTCCTTGTATTTTTATTCCCACAGTTTAGCACAGTGCCCGGTACATGTTTTGCTTTTGTTGTTGGTTAGTTGTGTCTCACTCATCCTGACCCCATTTGGGGTTTTCTTGGCAAAGATCCTGGAGTACTTTGCCATCTCCTTTTCCAGCTTATTTTACAGATGAGTAAACTGAAGCCAAGAAAGTTAAGTGACTTGTCCAGGGTCCCGCAGCTAGTAAGTGTCTGAGGCTGGATTTGGACTCAGGTCCTTCTGACTCCAGGGCTGGAACTCTATAACCATGCCACCTAGATGCCCCCTGGCACACAGTAATCACTTAGTAAATAGTTGTTGACTGACTTCTTCACAAAATTTCTTGAAGCCTTCCCTGGTTCCTCTAGTAGAGTTGGGAAGGAACTCCTTTCTATAAGCTTCCACAGCAGATTTCTCTCAGTCACTCACCTTCTCTTCTCCAGGTTGTAGTGACACTGTTCTCCCCTGGTTCTTCTAACTATCTGACTACTCCTTATCCATCTCCTTGGCTGGGTCTTAGTCCAGGTCACACCCACTAACTGTGAGCGTCCCAGAGGTTCTGTCCTGGACTCCCTTCTCTTCTTCTTCTCTACCGTCTCACTTGCTGATCTCATCAGCTTTCAGCTATTCAGTTATCACCTCTGTGCTGGCGATTCTCAACTCTTCTCCTCCAGTCCTAGCTTCCCTCTTGAGCTCCAGCCTCACATCTCCCACTGCCTTTCAGACATCCTGAACTGGATGCCCCATAGATATGTTAAACTCCACATGTCCAGAATTCCCTCCAAACCTCCCTATTACTTTTAAGGGAACCATTATTCTCCCAGTCGCCCAGGCTGCAAACGCCTCTACTCATCACTCTCCCCTTCCCCACCCCCACCCCATATCCAGCATGTCATCAATGCCTATGGATTTCCCCTTTGCAACTTCTCTCATACAATCCTGCTTTTCTCTTCTCCTTGACACCCCTCACCACTATTGCAATAGCCCACTGGTGAGTCTACCTACTACAAGTCTGCCCCCACTATAGTCCATTCTACACTCAGCTACCAAAGTGGCTTTCTAAAATGACGGTTTGACCATGCTACTCCCCTATTCAATAAACTCCAGTGGCTCCCTATCACCTCCAGGATTAAATATAAAATCCTCTCTTTGGCATTCAAAGCCCTTCACAAGCTGCCCCTCTCCCTCCCCATTCAGTCTTCTTACATCTTACATCCCCCTTCACATGGTCTTTGATTCACTAACACTGACCTCCTTGCTGTTTCTCAAATAAGACACGCCATCTTCCCAACAAGTGCATTTTCTCTGGTTGTCTTTTATGCCTGGAATGCTCTCCTTCCTCATCTCTAGTTGTTGCCTTCCCTGACTCCCTTCAAGTCTCAAATAAAATCCCACCTTTTATAGAAAGCCTTTCCCCATCCCTCTTAACTCTAGTGCTTTCCCTCTGCTTATTTTTCCTATTTATCTTATATGTAGTTTGTACATAGTTAATTTGAATGTTGTCTCCCTCATTAGATCATGAGTGCCTTAAGCCTATCTTTTACCTTTGTATCCCAGTGCTTAGCAGAGTACCTGGCACAGAGTAGGTATTTAATAATTGCTTATTGACCAGGTGACTGATTCATAATTTTATTCATATTTTATTTTAATATATTTATTTTATTTTAATTTTTAAATTGTAATTTTTAAAAATTATTTTAATATACTCATATTTTATTTTGCATTATAGTTATTTATGAATCATCCCTTCCCTAATAGACTCCTTGTTCCTTGAGGGTAGAGATCAGATTTAACTTTGTGTCTTTCTAAGTCCTGGCACAGTATAATACACAACAGGTATTCAATAAATGTTTCTGGAAGCTTCTAGGGTATTAATTTTTTAAACACCTCTTGAAATACTTGCGCCGAAGTGTGCAATAAATTCTCAGGAGGTGATAGCCTCCCTCCCTGTTTGATCCTGATGGCCACATCTGGAGGACGGCTCTCAGTCACAGGCCCTGCATTCTGGAATGGGCATTAATAAGCTGGACAGCATCTGGAGAAGGGCAACCAGGATGGTGAGGGGTCTTGGGGTCATACCATATGAGGACAGGTTGAAGAAACTAGAGGTGTTTGACCCAGAGAGGAGAAGACTTGGGGGGGAGGGGGCATGAGGCTGTCTGAGTACAAGAGAGGCTGTTATGTAGAAGTTGGGGGTGGGGGGGAGGGGTTAGGCTTGTCTTGCTGGGCTTCTGAAGGGAGAACTGTGACCAATTAGTAGAAGTCACAGAGAGGCAGATGCAGGCTTGATGTAAGAAAGAATGAACAATTAGAGCTGTCCCAAAGTACAATGAGCTGCTGTGGGACAGAGTGACTACCTTCACTGGAGGTTTTCAGACAAAGGCTAGGTGACCTCTTGTAGAAGAAGGGATTCTTGTTCAGGCATGTGTTAGACCAGATGGCTTCCAACTCTCAGATTCTGGGATTCTTTGACTCCCCAAATAGGTTATAACTCCTTGAAGGCTACTATATGCCAGGGACTGTGCTAGGCATTAGGGATACAGATATAAAAAAAAAATGAAACAGTTCCTACCCTCAAGGAACTTTTATTCTATAGGAGGAGAGAACATGTATGTAAATAAATGCAGATGAAAATGAATACAAGATAAATGGGGAGGGGGGGAGCCTTGTCAGCAGGAAGGAGCAGGATCGTGATTGTGCAGGAGGTGATGCTTGAACTGCATTTTGAAGGAAGCAAGGGATTCTGAGAGGTGGAGCTGTGGATAAAGTACATTCCAGGCACAGGGGATAAATAGCTCAGTAGAGAGGTGTGGAGATGGGAGACGGAAGGTCGTGTGTGAGGAACAGTAAGTACAGTTTATCTAAAACCTAGAGTGCAGGAAGGGAAGAATCGTATAAGAAATTTGAAAAAATAGGTTAGGGCCAGGTTGTAAAGGCTTTGAAAAGGTAAACAAGAGAAATTTGTATTTGCTTCTGAGGGAAACAGGGAGCCATTGTAGATTCTTGCAGAGAGAGAGTGAGGGACATGCTAAGATTTATATTTTAGGAAAATGAATCTGGCTGCCAGGTGGAACATGGATTGAGGGGAGGGGAGAGACAAGGCAGGAAAAGCAATTAGAAGGCTAATGCAACAGTCTAGACAGGAGTTGAAAAAGGCTTGAATTAGGCTGATAGCCACGTGAGTAGAAAGAAGGAAACATGCAAGAGATATGTAGAGGTAGAAACAACAACATTTGGCAACTGACTGGACATGTGGGGTAAAGAAATAAAGGGAGTCAATGATGATGCCAAGGTTGCAAACTCAGGAAACTGGAAGGATGGTGATAGCTTTGACAGAAATAGCAAAGTTAGGAAGGGGAGTGGGTTGGGAAGGGAAAATAATGAGTTCAGCTTTGGAGTTGTTGAGCTTGAGATTCCTTTGAGATATCTAGTTTGAAATATCCAATAGGAATTCAAGATGTGCAGCTAGAGCTCAGAGGAAAGACTGGGGCTGAATATCTAGATTTGGGAGTCATTTGCATTGAGATAGTAATTAAACCCATGGGAGCCAATCTCTACAGTCTGCTCTCCTCAAGAGGTATTGTCTCACTGATAGGAAAAGGGTAGAGCTTCACAATCACAGGTGAGGCTCTGGGCTAGTCAGTGTACTGGACCCAATTTTAGTTAAATTCATCTCTGTTCAGAGTAATTTCTCTTCCCAAACCTCAATGGCGTGCATTCACTTCTGGGATGGAACTCAGTGGCTCTTGGACAACCATAGTGTGGCGAGGCTGTGACTCAAATACCCCTTCCAGGAGAGATGACAAAGGAAGGTGATTGCTGTGGCCAAAATATGGCTAAGCTACTCTAAGCTAGGAAGGCTTTCTTCTTAAATGCTCTGATCTTAATTAAATTCAATTCACTTTGACAAACATTTATTAAGTACCTACTATATGCAAGACATTATTCTAGATGTTGGAGCTACAAAGAAAAAAAAATAAATAGTGCCTCCCTTCAAGGAGTTTGCATTCTGTTAGGGAGATACAAGTACATAAGTAACTAGATATAAAGTATGCAACATATTCATTTCAAGAGAGTTAATAAGTCAGGGGACCAGAATAGGTTTCCTGTAGGAGGTGGTGCTTGAGCTGGGCTGAAAGGAAGCTAGGAATCTTATAAGGCAAAGGGGGAGGGGAAGGGCATTCTAGGAATGGGAGAGCCATATTGTAAAGGAGTGGAAGCGGGAGACAGAATGGCATACAGGAGCAATAGTAGGCCAGTTTGTCTAGTATGGGAAGTGTATAAAGGGGAATAATATGAAATTAGAGTACAAATATAGATAGGAACCAGACTGTGGAAGACATTTAATGCCAGGCTGAGGAGTCTGTATTTTATCCTAGAGGCAACGTTCTTGTTGTTTAGTCATTTCAGTCATGTGTTTGTTACTCTTTGTGACCTCATTTGAAGTTTTCTTGGCAAAGATACTGGAGTAGTTTGTCATTTCCTTCTCCATTTTAAACATGAGCAATTGAATCCAACAGGGTTAAGTGACTTGCCCAGGGTCACACAGCTAGGAAATATCTGAGGCCAGATTTGAACTCAAATTGACCAGTCCTCCTGACTCTAAGCCTGGCACTCTATTTTGCCACCCAGCTGCCCCAAAGGCCATAGGGAATCATAAGACTCTTGAGGGGAGGGGTGACATAATCGTATCTGTGCTTTAGTAAAATCAGTTTTGGTAACTGTGTGGAGGATGGATGGGACAAGGAAGAGGCTGGAAGGAGGGAGACTGATTAAGAGGCTCTTGTGATAGCCCCTGTAAGAGTTGATAAAGACCTACCTAAGCTAAGGTATACTATGTGAGTAGAGAGAAAAGGATTTATGGGAGAGATGTTGTGAGGGTGGGATCAATAAGCCTCATTGAGTCCTTGGATATGGAGATTTAGGAAGAGGGACGAGTCAAGGATGGCCAACTTGGGTGACTGGAAGGATTTGGTACCATCAACAGAAAGGGAGAAGTTTAGGAGTGGGAAGGGTTTGAGGGCAAATAAAGTGAGCCTTCCCCCTCTTCTGCCCAGCTGAATCTCACGTCTCCTTCAAGACCCCACCCAAGTACCATGTATCCTCTGAATCCTTTCCCCACCATTCAGTCCAGAGATCTGTCCTCTACACCCCAATAGTGCTTAGTGTTTTATACTATATTTTAGCACTTAATTCGACCTTATGTAAGTTCTCTTTTCGTGTACACAAAGGTGGCTTGATTCTCCTCCTAGACCAGAAACCCTTGTGAGGGCAGATGCCAAGTCCTACTCATCTTTGTCTCTTCCAAGTTGCAAAGCACACTGCCATACAGAGTAGATAATCAAAATATGTTGAGTGAATGAGTGTCTGAGGACAGGACTTTGATCTGGTATCTGACTCCTAGCTGTATAAAGCCCCAAGCAGCCTGGGAAAGGCACCTGCTTCTAAAGCCTGAGGTATTTATTGGCTCCTAAAACAGGGGTAGAGAGGGTGATTGTTTGTACTGGAGTTAGAAGGGAAGGCAGGCAGATCCAGGGAGAATCACAAGGCAATGGGGGTGGAGGGAACCTCCCAGTTTCCATCTGCTTTCACCAACCTGAGAAGGGGGAGAAAAAGGGATGGAGAAGAAGGGGGCAGAAGAGAAGGGGAAGGAGAAAAAGAAAAGAAGGGGAAAGCAAAAAGGAGAAAAGAAGGGAAGAGTAGAAGAGAAGGAAGGGGAAGAAGAGAAAGGTGAAAAAGATAAGAGGGAGAAGAAAAGCAGGAGGAGAGAAGGGGAAAATGAGAATGGAGGAAAAGAAAAGAAGGGGAAAGGAAAGAGAAGGGGCAGAAGAGAAGGAAGGGGAGGAAAAGAAATGAGGAAAAGAAAAGAAGAGGGAGAAGAGAAGGAAGAAAAAAAGGAAAGGAAAGAAGAGAAGGGTGGGGAGAGAAGGAAGAGAGAGTCCCCTCTCAGGCAGACCAGGAGCACATCTAGAGGGCAAGATGAGCAGAGAGAGGGAGAAGGTTCAGCGAGCAAGCAAGACGCCTTCGAGACAAGCCAGCAGGACCCCAGGAAGAGAGAGAAAAACCGAACAGGAAACCAGGGGAGGAGGAGGAGGAGCTGTAATCCTCCGCTCCCAACACTGAGCCCGGGGAGAGGCGAGAAGGTAAACTGAAATTATTCATTAAAAATAAAAAATAAAACCCAAGGACCATCTCCAAGTAAAGCAGCCAGCTCAGGGCTCTAGGCTTTCACTCCCTCTTGAAAGTAAATACAAAGGCTTTGGTTCCCCAGCACTTTCTAATGGTCGACCTCTCTGTTGTCCTCAATGCGAGCCTGTCCCAGTTACGGCCGCTGGTTGCTACAGCAACTGAGCTCTGACTAATCATTTGCGCAATGACCTTTTTTCCCCCCTGAGAGAGGGAGAGAGAAAGAGACAGGGAGGGAGGGAAAGAGGGAGAGCGAAAGAGAGAGGGAGAGAGGAGGGAAGGGAGGGAAGACGAGTAGGCGAGCAAGGAGAGGTACCATTAAAAACGACTCAGAGGGAAAACGGCTGCTTGTTGCTTTTTGTTGGAGGAGGAGGAGGAGGAAGGGGCTGTGGGGCTCAGGAGCTGCAAAGAGGAGAACAGAAAGGAGGGAGCTGCAGAGGGCCCATTTGCCCTGGAAGAACCAATGACAAAGAAGAGCAGAGAAAGGGAATGGGGTGGGGGGAGGCGCTATGAGAGGGGGAGAGAGAAATGCCTTTCTTGCCTTTCTTAGAACTCTTTCAATCTGGTTCGCCCTCCACCACCACCTCAAATGCCAAGCACGCTCTCCAACTCCCCCCCACACCCCAACCAACCAAAGCAAGGAAGTTACAGAGCTTTTCAGGGCTTTGAGGTTGTGGGGAGCGGGATGCACAAAGGATACTTCAGCAATAAATAGCACATTCCCATTGCCCAGGTGGGAAAACTGAGATGGGGAAAAAGGTTGCCTTCCCCTGCAAAACAGAGTGATTTAGGACCAGAGGAGTCCTGACACTCAGGTGCCCACCTTCTCACACACACACACACACACACACACACACACACACACTTTCCTCTATCTCAGGGGCGAGTGTTTTCATTTCTGGCAATTTCATTGCACCCCATTTGAACAGATATGGGTGAATTTTATCAGCTCCCACAAACCCTAAGCAATTGATTTTTGCATTTTTTTTTAAGCTGAAAGATAAAGGGAGGGTAATGAGAATAGGAATAAGAGTGAAAACAAGAGTCATAGGAGAGAGAGGAAGGGAAGGACTGAGGGGGAAGAAAGACAGCAGAAAGGACTGGGAATAGGGTTAGACAGATGGGAGGAAGAAATGTAGAGGCGGCTGAAGATGGATCAACAAAGGGAAAAGGGGGAGAGAGAGAAAGAGAGAAAGAGAGAGAGAGGGAGAGGGAGGGAGGGAGAAAGAGAGAGAGAGAGAAAGAGAGAGGAGAGAGAGAGAGAGAGAGAGAGAGAGAGAGAGAGAGAGAGAGCAAAACATGCTATATGGCTCCATGCCTTTCTCTAGGCAAATAAAACTGCCATTGAGCTGTCTGGACATGGTTGTGCCCCTGGACACAGCAAACAGCATTTTGAAGTGCTTCCCTTGGACTGGTGGACACGTCTCTGTTTGCTGGCTGTGGCCTTAGGTTTCCTGAGGGCATCGACGCACCCAGACCTGTCTGGCTTCAGCCACCACAGGTTCAAGCTCTCTGCCACCTTTTCCTTCTCTCTTAAGAAAATCCATTGAGGGCTCTCAGTTTAGAGACACCAAATCAAGTCCCACTTCCCTCCCCAGTGGGATGAGTTAGATGAGTGTTTATGATGCTGGGGAGCCCCAAGTCACACCACTGTGAGGAGGGAAGGAGGGGGAGGACAGATGGTGGTGATTCAATTTTAACCAGTCTTTAGCTATCAGGGAGAAGTTGTGGGATGGGGCTGAGAGCAGAGACTCAGAATATTAGAGCCAGAAAGGGCCTTTGAGATCATGAAGCACAATGCCCTCATTTTGCAGATGAGGGAACTGAAGCCCAGGATGGAGATGAAGTGATTTACCCAAGGTCACACAGCAAGTTAGTAGCAGAACCAGAATTCGTACCCAGGTGTCCTGACTCCCAGTTCAACGCTTCTTCCACAACATCAGGACAAAGCTGAGACCTTGATTTTTAATCATTTAAGAATCAGGGAGAGAGGCGGTGCTCACACTGTAGTTGCACAGTTTGCCTCACAGTGAAAAAGATCTGGTTCCAAGTCCTGCCTATGGTATATACTGGCTGTGTGACCCTGGTGGGTAAGTCACTTAGCCTCAGCACCCCAGGTAAATCTCTAAGTTACAGAACAAATGGCAACTCGAATTGATAAAAGGTGTGTCCTCACCAGTTGTTTCCTATGCCAACAAAATGACAGGTCTGCCCCTGCCCACCCCCTACCAAAAACCCCCCAAAACCCTAAAGGAATCAGAGTAGCTTTTCAAACTACCTTCTCTGCCTTGTATACTTACTTACACGGCAATTTCTCTGCAGAATATGACATTCAAAAAGCCCCCATTGCACCCATTGGCACAGGGTAACACCATTAATCAAGAACCAGAATAGGAGCCAATACCCTTTATGCCACACTGACACCACCCTGTTTAATCTGAGCATTAGGGAATACAAAAAGAGCTCTCCTTTGGAGGAGTCGGGCTGAGATGTAGATGAAAATGACCTTCAGAGTGGTAGCTGCTGTTGATGCTGACTGTGTAAATACCAGAGCACACAGGGGTGACAGAAAAGATCGAAGTATGACTAGAAGCCTGTGGAGTTTGGTCTTTGGCAGGAAGTACTTGGCCAAAGGTCCAAAAGGGACCCATGTGAACTGGGTGTCCTGTCAGCAACAGCCTGGAAGGAGCCCTAGAGTCAAGAAGCCCGGGTTCTAGTCCCCACTCTGCCCCCTAGCCCGAGGTGACATGAACAAGTTCTGACCTCTCTAGGCTTTGGGTTTCATTCATCTCTCAGATGGTGATGATAGTACCTGTCCTATTTCATTGGGGAATTGGAAGGTTCAAAAGAGATTATGGATGTGAAAATGCTTTGCAAAATATAAAGTGCTATAAAAATGTTAAATATCATAAAGAACTTCTCAATCCCCATCTTGCATCATTTTCCTATATGAAAGAGACTGATTATATTGGAAAGGGAAAAACAAAGATGGATTTGAGGCTCCAGATAAGTACAATCACCTAAATGAGTTCAAGTGACCTGACGTGGAGGAATTAGATCCCAGGATGTTGAAAGAAATTACAGAGGAAATTGCTGAACTGTTGTCAGCAATTTTTGAAAATTCTTGGAGACCAGAGGAGTGCTGAACAGCTAGTGATAGACAAATGCTTATCTTGATTGTCAAAAAGGGGGAAAGGGTAAATTCCATAAGCAGAGAGAGATTTACAAGGCTCCCCAACAAAGTTCTCCATCAGAAGATTATCAAACAGCTAGACTGAGAGTTTAGAAAGGAAAAAGGTGATCACAAGGAACCAGCATGAGTTCACTATAAGTGATGCCAGGGTAACTTCATTTCCTTTCCTTCTTAAAAAAAAATAGTGATGCCTTTTATTTTTTATAGCTCAGACATTTCCTTGTATCTCAGTCCATCCCTGCCCTTAGATTCTTCCCTTGCTGCATAGAAAAACAACTAAGGAAAAACAACAGACATATCAACCAAAGCGACAGCACAGGCAACATTTGGCACACTACCAAGAGGAAGGAGATGTGCGCTACCATCTGACCCCTGGAAGTATTATTGGTCAATATCTTTAATCTGAGTCCTGCTGCCATTGTTTCCTTTTCTGGTAGGACTTCTAGATTAGTAGGTGAGGAGAATGCTGTAGGCATATTTCAGCAAGGTAATTGGTAATTTTTTACAATAGTCATATGATTTTGAGTTGGAAGGGACTGTAGGGAACATCTAGTCCAGTTCCCTCATTTAAAAATTTTTATTTTTTCAATTATCAAGAATTCATTTTTTTATCCCTCCCATCTTCCTCCATCCACTGAAAAAGGAAGGAAGAAGGGAGGAAGAAGTGAGAGAAGAAGGAAGGGAGAGAAGAAAGAAGAGAAAAAGGAATGGAGGAAGGAAGAAAGGAAAGAGGGAGGGAAAGAAGAAGGAAGGGAGGGAGGCAGAAAGAAAGGAAAGGAGAGGGGGAATACAGAAGCCCTATATCACATAAACATATGTCAAACAAAACACACTTCCACACTGGTCACATCCAAAAACATATTTCTTATTCAGCATATTAGTCCATCAACTGAAGCCCAGAAAGATGAGGTACCTTGTGGATAAGAAATGTGGGTTGTATTTGAGATTTTCATTTAGCTATGAAGCAGATCTTGTGTATTAACATATAGTGAGCCTAAATAGGGTGCACCATAGGGCTCTGCCCCCAACCCTATCCTATTCAATATTTTTAACAATGCCTATTTTATATGGCTGTTGTGAGGTCAAACACAAGGTCTTTGAAAAAATTAAAAATACCATGCAAATGGAAGAGAGCATTATTAAGTATTTAGAATCATATCTTCAAAAAAGCTTTTCGAACTAACACTTGGACAGGTCTTTATCTTGCCTGTCCTTCTCTCATGGCATCAAAATACTACCTCTGCCCAACTTCCATGTCCCCTCTCAACACCCCTCTCTGCTTTCCAGGCTCCTATCCTTTCAGTGAGACCCTGCGGATTCCCTGACTCTGAGTCTCACTGTTTCTGCCTTAACCAAAGAGAAAGAGAGAGAACAACGTCAGGATTCTCTTCTTTCAGACAGCCCTTGAGGCACGGGGGAGCTGACACTGTTCCCCTAGCAAAGTCCACCCGTAACCAGCCTTTAAAAATGGCTCAGAACACAGACAGTCCCTGATGCCACTCCAGTCCCAAGGACTAGCAGGAACACATGCTCCCCAGAGCTGATGGCTGGGGGTGTCTCACTTCTCCTGGGCTGGCAATGGCAGGAGGTAGGATGCTGTCAGCTTCTTCCAGGTTCTCATCAGCATGGGGCCCCAGCATCTCTGCTTAAAGATAGCCTCGGGCGCTCGCTTAAAGATGCTAACATTGCAGCTGACATTTGGGAAATCCTGGCAGCCGATCAAACCCGAGCTGAGAATAAGAGTCAGGGAGGGAGTATGCATCTTGTTGGAGACTGGGGCAGGCTGGGGAAACTAAGGGCTAAAAGGGACTTGTCTGAATTATTATAAACTCCACCTCCAGTTAGGGTTCCCTTCCTGGGCCCTTGGGGATCAACCTTTCTCAGTCATTAAGGGTGGGGAGGAAGAGAAGAAAAACCAGGAGGAACAAGAAAAGGAAATGGGAGGAGAAACAGCTTGGAGCTGGGACCCAAATCCCTCATTTTATCCCCAAATACTGGGTCTTTAACAATTATCAGACTAAGTGGCAATAAAACCCACCAAGAAATTGGTAAAGAAGGATTAATTTTACTTCAAAGAGTAGGAAGAGGAGAACAGGGGTTTTACATCTTTCCCATGCTACACAGATCTTTCATTGCAGGGGCCAGGACTGGATTCTTTATGAAGCAGAGAGGCTGACTTCTCTGGATGACCTAAGTCCAAGCTCTGGTAGAGACAAAGCAGAGGGGATGACGGCAGCACTGGAGATTTGCTACACACTCACCCTGGAAAGCTTGGGGGCATCTAATGATAGGGCAGAGGCCATACTGCTTACCAGATCATAGGATTTAGAGCTGTAAGGAACCTTAGGGATCATCCAGCCCATCCCCTCTGATTAAGGCCAAGAAAAATGAAGAGATTTGGCCAAGATCACCCAGGTAGTAATCAGCAGAGGTGATATCAAACCAAGGCTCTCTAACACATCTCATGCCCTTGTCATTGCATCATTACTGCTGCCTCCGTGTTCTGCGACCTGGGGACCTAGAAGGGCTTGTTCTGCCTTGGCAATGACCCATTGGACAGTCTGGAGACTGTGACCAGGCTAACCTCCCAAGAGGATTCCTCTGACTCTGTGACCCCTTACTGAAGGACTCCATATAACTCCTTTCTTTCCTACTACATGTGAGTCTAAGCTCCTCTGCCTAACTTTCAAAGTCTTCCACAATCTATCTTCAACTTAATTATTAGACTTCATTTCCCACAGTTAACCTATCTACAAATACACTATACTCATTCACATTCACACTTCTGATGCCTTTGGTCTTGTTGTAACCTCTCCCCTATAATTCCACTGATGAAGTTCTCTCTCTCTCTCTCTCCCTCTCTCTCTCTCTTTTTCTCTCATTTTCCATTTACCCCAAACCCAATCATCCTTTCAGACCTAGCTTACATTCTGCCTCTTCCAAGAAGCCTTCGCTGACTACACTAGCCCAGAATGCTTTCTTTTCCTGAATTCCTGCTGCACTTACAGCTCAGTATTCAATCATTCTTTAATTGTTTTATATTACTTATGCTCTGTCTTTAGCAAGATTGTAAGTCCTTGGAGGACAGGGGCTAGACATGTAGAAGGTATTTAAATCTTTCAGTGGCTGATAAACAATAGAAATATCTTCCTTTCACTTCTGGTCCCTTTTGTTATTCCCTTCATAGGCCTCTCTCCGCATTGATGTGGAAACTCTGAGTATGTTTCCTGTGAGCAGACACTGTTGCTCTTCCCCTTATGAGATAGGGAATAGAAGGTTAGGGAGACTGGGGAGGCTAGAACAGGATTGGGAAATGAGGGTGGGGATAACACAGATTTCTATAGCTGAATGGTGTTTTTGAGGGCTAGGTGCTTTTCTTTGAGGGGGGGGCTACCTATAAGGAAGTCATGACCCCAGTTTTCTCTCTGACTTCCAGGAGGGTATTGAGTGACATAGCCTCTGTACCTCAGGATTTTTTCTTTCAGTTAAATTAATTTCCAGATTACCTGGTACCTACCTGTCATTGCGCTAAGCTTTAATGAAAAATACAGAGCTGACTTTAGAGAAAGTAGTTGGCATTATAGTAAAAACACTGGAATTGGGTAATCATGACCTTGGCAAGTCACTTAACCTTTCTGGGCCTCAGTCTCCCCATATGTAAAATGAGAGAGTTGGACTAGACAGCCTCTAAGATTTCTTCCAGTTGGAAATCAATGGAAATAAGAATTGGATTCAGGTACTGACTGATGTTCACTAGCTGTGTGACCTTAGACAAATCATTTAAATGCTCTGAGCATTAGTTTCTTTTTTTATAAAATGGGAACATTGATACTTGCAAATCCTACCCCCACAGAGTTATGAAGAAAGTCCTTTATAAACTGTAAAAATCTGTATATCTGTGAATTATCATTATTAGACCTTGTTTCTGACCTTGAGGAACTTACAAATGGGAAAGATGGTCTGATTGATTTAACCACTCCACAAAGTGAAGATCTACTTTGACAAGTATCTAGCCTTGAGTAGATCAAAGATCAGAAGGGAGGGAGCCTGTCTGAATGCTAGATCCTCTTTTGGGGTCTTAACCCTTATAATTCTGTCCCAAACGCTGCTAGAGTTTATACATAGAACTTTACTATTTCAGAGGCAAAGTGGGAAAAACCTAAGGCCTGGCTATCCAAACTGCCTCAAATGTCCCCATAGAAGTCTATTGCCCTCAACTTTTTCATTAAAACAAACAAACAAAAAATCAGAGACATTGCAAATAATATATAAGAAAAGCTTGCTCCCTTCCTTCTCACATCCTGTAGCAGAAAGAAAACTAGCTGGTTCTTAAGAAAGGGTGTTAAAAATCTGGCCCTATCACCAACCAGCCAAGCCTTTATCCAGTGACTACATGTTGGTGCACCTAGGGGAAAAGGATAAACATATGGCCTGCTTCCTAGCCCCCAAGAGCTTACAGTCTATTTGGGGTAACAAGAACGCAATCATCAACTCAAGTGAGGCAGAAGGGACCTTAATGATTATTTAATCCAGCCTACTCAGATGAAGAAACTGGGGTTCAGAGAGGCTGACTTACCCAGTGTCACACAGGTAGTGAATAATAGAACTGGCATTCAAATCCAGGTCACTAGGCTCTAAAGAGCTCTCCAGGGCTACAGTCCACTACAGCTGCCTACCTGGTGGAGATCAGTGTAGGCTGCAGTAGCCAGGGAAAGCTTTTTGGAAAAGGGAAGCAAAAGGTGAGTATAAAAGGCATGACCTGTGAATAGTGAGAAGACTGGCCTCATTTCTTAACGAGGTTGCGTGTTGGACTTGTACACCATGCTCCAGAAACCTCTTCTTCCTGGAAGATCACTTCAGTCCTGGAATTCATACTTTGGAAGTATCCTCCCAGCCCCCTTTCTCTGAATGGCCTCCATTTAAGGAGGGCACCAAAGGCAGCCCTCTCTTCATTTTTCAACAAGCTGCAATCAGGATTTCTCCATCATATCCCCCACCCTGCCACCCTTTTCAATTTCCTTTTATGTATTGTCTTCCCCCATCAGAATGTCAGCTCCCTGAGGGCAGAGACTATCCTCCTTTTTCCTTGTATGGGGGGGGGGGGGCAGGCATTGAATATATATATTCCCAATTATATGTAAAAACCAATTTTTAATATTCTTTTTAAAAAAAAATTTGAATCCTAAATTCTCTCTCTCCTCCTTCCCTCCCCTTTACCTGAGTAGGCAAGCAATTTGATATAAATTATACATGCACAGTTCTCTTGTATTTGTATTCCCCAGCATTTAGAACAGTGTTTAGCACATAGTGTACAACACATAGCTCTACCCTCTGGTTCTAGCATATCAGGGCAGTTTTCCTTGATAATTTCTTAAAAGATAACATCTAGATTCTTTTTTTGATCATGACTTTCAGATAGTCCGGTAATTTTTAAATTATCTCTCCTGGATCTGTTTTTCAGGTCAGTTGTTTTTCCAATGAGATATTTCACATTTTCTTCTATTTTTCATTCTTTTGATTTTGTTTGATTGTTTCTTGATGTCTCATAAAGACACTAGCTTCCACTTGCCCAATTCTAACTTCTAAGGAATTATTTTCTTCAGTGAGATTTTGTGCCTCCTTTTCCATTTGGCCAATTCTACTTTTTAAGGAGTTCTTTTCAATGAATTTTTGTATACTTTTTTCCATTTGGCTAATTCTGTTTTTTAAGGCATTTTTCTCCTCATTGGATTTTTGTGCCTTTTACCATTGACCTATTCTGTTTTTTAAGGTGTGACTTTCTTCAATATTCTTTTGTGCCTCCTTTACCAAGCTGTTGATTCTTTTTTTCATGATTTTTTTTGCATCACTCTCATTTCTCTTCCCAATTTTTCCTCTACTTCTCTTATTTGATTTTAAAGATCTTTTTTGAGCTCTTCCATTCATATTTTTCTTTGATGCTTTGAATGCAGGAATTTTGACTTTGTTGTCTTCTGAATGTGTTTTGATCTTCCTTATAACCATAGTGACTTTCTATGGTCAGAATTTTTTCTGTTGTTTGCTCATTTTCCAGCCTATTTGTTGATTTTTAACTCTATGCTAAAGTGGGGCTCTGTTTCCCAAGTGGGGGGGACTCTGTCCCAAGCTTCAGGATTTTTGTGTAGCCATTTTCAGAGGTAATTCTAGGGACCTGTAAGTTTTTGACTTTTCCAAGGTACTATGATCTAGGGAGAAGTATGTTTACTACCCTCCTGTACTGTGCACTGGTTTTTGAGTGATCACAAGCACTCTTTTCAACCCTGGAACCATGACCAAGGTTCCTGCTCCCCTGTGCCTCCAAGTTCTGCTGTGCTCATGCTCCTCCTCACCCTGGAGCTGCCTCCCAGGATTGCGACCCAGATCCAAGTATAGGCAACGCAACAGAGTCCTGCCCTTGGTGCCAGCAAAGGGACCCCTGTAAATATCCTTCTGACCCATTGTCCAATCCCCTTGCTGTCTGTGGGCTGAGAGGTCTGGAAACCACCATTGCTGCCACTGATTCAGTCACCCCAAGGCCTGCTCCTGGTTTTCTGGGGCTCAGTCTGTGCTGCCTGCACTGGACTGACCTCCTCTTTGACCCTGGTGCAACAGACCTTTCTTGCAGACCTTCTAAATTGGCTTGGACTAGAAAAATTGCTTCACTTCATCTTTTGTGGGTTCTGCCACTCTAGAATTTGTTTAGAGTCATTATTTAAAGGTATATTGAGGGGTTTGAGAGAGATCTCAGGCGAGTCCTTGCCTTTACTCTGCCATCTTGGCTCTGCCTTAACACATAGCGTTAAAAATCCTTACTGACTGACTGAGCCTATATGAAGTGGAGGATCTATGAAGGAGTGATGGGAAATCAGGTTAGTTAGGTAGAATGTCGTCAGATTGCAGAAGGCATTAAAATCAAGCCAAGAAATTTGGACATTTTTTCCTCCATAGGTAAGGGATAACTATAAGGATTTTTGGAGCAGAAGACATGTTAAAGTATTGTATGGCCCATGAAAATGGGAACATGTAGGTGCGGAGTTAGCCGTCAATGACCACTTTGACAAGTGGCTCCTCCACACAATTGTCCAGCCAATGTTTGAAGCTCCCTTTAATGAAGCTGCACTGAGAGACAGTCAAAGCAAGGCTATGGAGGAGTGAGTGTATGTACGCAGGTGAGGAACATTCTGTGTGACCACATGACAAAGCACACAGAGATGCATTGCATGTTATCTAATTTTTTTTACATTATAATATTATGTCACCTACATCCTTTCTCTCCTCCACGAGCATGGATCAGTAATGTCACTTTCATCTCAGAAGGACAGTACTATTATTAGCAAGGAAAATGAAGAGTTGGCCATGTGCCCATCTTACAGATGAAGGAAATGAGGCGCAGAAAAGATGGTGTGATTGATTCAAAGACACACAGCAAGTGTTACTGGCAGAAGTGAGCCCAGGTCTTTGAACCTGCTGCCTTGAGCTGTCTACTAGATGATCTTGCATAGGTGATTCTTAAAGTCACAGAAAATTAAATCTAGAAGGAAGCTGAGGAATCATCTAGTTCACTCCTCCGTTTATTTTTCCAGAGGAGGAAATGGAGACCAAAGAATTTGACTCTGATAGCCACGTAAATAGCATCTGGGTAGTAAATACAGACTCAAACCCATGCCTTATAAGGATTCATCTTCTTGATTAGCCTATGACTTTGTATACTCTCAGAATTGACCACTGAGCCAGCATGCTAACTCCATGTTCCCTATAAGGTACCTAACATATTGTCGGTTTTCAATTTAAAAACCCCACAAATACTATTAATAGCAACAAATTAATTAAGTCTTGCAACCAGATCTTACTTGCCAGACCTTATTGCTCCCACTCTGGTTTATGTTTTTAACCAAAAAACAAAAACAAGAACACCCCACCACACATTCTTCTAGTTACTAAACACTTTTGCTGTTTTCAGGACCACAGGGGTCAGTAAGAGGGGCCTGTTTGCTTTCCTTCCTGCCTTCACTCTCAAGGGAAAGAGAACAAGCTGGTCCCTGATTCAGAACTGAGGATTGTAGCTGGCAGTTCCCTCTCTGTGTCCAGCACCAAGGAACAGAGCTTGTCTGTTTTCTCCCCAGGGCTGGGAATGAGGAAGCAGAGGAGACAAGGAGGGAGGGGTCTGGAAGAAATGGAGGCATAGAGCAACCCTGAGAGGTTGCCTCTGGAGTTGCTCCCCTGGAAACTATGAAAAGGAGTTTGGATTCAAAGTAAAGACAAGGGAAAGGAAGAAGGTTATCCTGATCCAGAGCAACTCAGAGCAGACATGAGCCAGAGAGGAAGAGGGAACAGAGGCCCTGCTTCCCCTATCTGCTTTATCCTCAGGAAGGCCACAATTAACACCGACCAGTCCTTCCCCTTCCCAAGTTCCACCCGAAGGTTGAATGGAGGGAAACAACACAGAGAAGAAGAGATACGATTTATTTGACCGCAACTGAGCTTTGTGATAACAGGCCCTGATTAAGGCAGTCAAATAACCTTCATGGGCCTGGTACTATGCAGAAGTAAACTGCACAGGACACTACTCTGTCCATTAGGAACTTCCACTCCAAGCAAGGTGAGACAGACAGAGAGAGACAGGATGGGATGAAGGAAAGGGAAAAATGGACTTCTGGTTATTGTATATTCTTATAGACAGACATTTTTTGAGCTCGAAAGGACTTTAGGGGTTATTTTGTCCAAACCCTCTTGTTTTACAGATCCCCCGAGAGGGGAAATTGCTTTCTAGAGGTCACCGAGACTAGACCCTGGGCCTTCTGACTTTAGGATTTCCAACTCCTCCCAGTTATTCATTTGACTATTGATTTCCTACTCTGCTACATTGCCTCTGACATAAGAGGTACTTTAAAAATATTTGTTGCATAAAATAGATTGACCGAAATCTGTTACTGAAATCCCCTGAAATGAGTGGAAATCTAAGATAAACCCAGTAGTTTATAGGAATTCTAGTTCATACTTATTCTTGACTTTTCATCTAGAGTTGAGAATCACACATGAGGTGCATAGATTGTGAACCTGCTTCCCCCTTTTTGCCCCATATTCTTCCAAAATCATCAGTTTCCTCTTTGGGGCTTCATACCACAGAAGAGCAGACCACGAGATGTAAAGAAACCTGGAGATCTAATTGGAGATGACAAGAGAACACTCTAATCAGATGTGCCACCGGGGAAAGAAAGAAGAGGTGAAAGGATACACTGGGGTTTTATGAGAGGAAAGGGTAGTCACAACTTTGAATGAGGGAGGGAACTGATTTTACATTTCTCTGAGTCCACTCCTATCCTGAAGGCTTATCCAGGTCAAGAAAGGTCTGTGAATTTTCCCCTTTCCTCTCCCAGTAACCCCTTGAAGAAGGGGATGTTGAGACACACTGAGTAATGGTCTGGACATGACACTAGACTTAGGATTCTGGAATCTTGGGCTCTGGAGACTTAGCTAGATCACAGATTTACTGTGACATGAAATTTCTACAACTGCCTAAGCCCCAGTTTAACATCTATAAATGGGATAAACACCAAACCACTTTTTTTAAGCTCTTGGGAATGAATGAATTTAAATGTTTTGAATCTCTGAGAAAGAAGGTTAAAAATAAAAATGAAATAAAAAAAGAAAGAGGGTTATGTGCAGAGGGTGTGCTGGAGCCAGCTCTAACTGGCTTTGAGAGGTTTTGTAAAATTTTCAATGTGAACATTTATACCTCAAAAATCAGCAATCCCTATATAACGGGGGGGGGGGGTTGGTTTATTACTTTGTTGATTGTCTAGGCTTAAGAAAGTATTAATAATGCAGATTAAACTTAAAAGTATGTGTGCATACATCCCACCCCACCCCACCCCCCATTAAACATTTACTAGCTGGTGCTCTTCTAGTTATATGTATGGGGCCTATGCCCTAGAACAGAGGTATCAAACACCCAGCCCTCAGCCTCAAGAGGTCGCTAATACTCCCAAGTCTACACAAACCATATTAAAATTTAGTTGAGAAATATTTAACAAAAATCAATAAAATATAATAAAACAGAGATAATATCAATATGTGGTTTTCTAAGTCAAAAGTCCCCCCATTTACCCTCACCCCTTTTATCTGAATTTGACACCACTGCCTTATTTTGTGGGGGAATGGGCCCCCTTCTGGTGGACTGAATGTCCTTCAGGAAAGGGTGAAAGCGCATATGACCCACAGAAAGGGGTCAATCAGTCAATAAGCATTTATATTTATAGAAAAGTTTATATTTATATAAATTTATGTTTAGAGGTCATGGCTCTATCTCCCCACATGATCTAGGGGATGGTTCTTGATACACACGATACGAAAGATTTTCTCACTCATGTAGACTTATCTTTACTATTGAGCTTACTTTTAATGGAAAGAGTTGAACTGATTCAAGGGGCTAAAAACCTATAGACTTGAAATCCATAATACCAGGGAAAGAGAATCTTGTTCAGGTTTTAACAAAGAGGTACAGCTTTAAGTTTTGTCTTATTTAAAAAATTAGAGAATCAATCAACAAGCATTTATCAAGTATTTACAATGCTCCACATTACTTTGCCATGCCCTCATTATGTCTTACTTTCCAGCTCCCCTTTTTGTAAGAGTTTAATAAATGCTTTATCATTCAGTCATTCCTTTGTTCATTCACACGGTAGGCACTATGCTAAATGCTAGGGAAACAAACAAACCAAAAGCCAAAATTCCTGTCCTTAAAGAGTTTACATTCTAATGGATGAGACGTGTATGTTACTTGGCACATATAAAATACATACAAAGTCGATGGAAAGTAACCTTAGAGTGGAAGACATTAGCACCTGTGGAGATTGAGAAAGGTGTCTGGGAGAAGGTGGCACTTGAGCTGAGTCTTGAAAGAAGCTTGGCACTTTCTAGGAATAGGGAACAGCCAGTGCAGAGGCAAAGTCATGTGCAAGGAATAGCACATAGGGCAGTATAGAACTATCTTACTTTTCTATTTGTATCTCCAGGACTTTGCACATAGTAGTAAGAGCTTAATAAATGTTTCATTCACTCATTCATAGAGTACATGAAGGGGAGTAATGGGCAAGAAGATTGGAAAGATGGGAATTGGCCAGATTGTGAAGAGCCAAACAAAGAGGTAATTGGGAGCCATTGGAAATGACTGAATTTAGGGATGACATGGAACAGAACTATTCTTTAGGAAAATCACTTTGGCTGTGTGGTTCCCACTTGAGTCAGAGAGAGCAATAAGAAGGTTAGGGCTATTTCTAAAAGAGGTGAGGTCTCCACTTTTTAACATGTGCTTCTTTTTTAAAAAAAATCTCTATTATATCCTCTTAAAGGAAGAACTAGCATTGAAGTATGAGGTTAGGAATTTCAAAGGGAGGATTATGGGGAGGGTATTGTGTATCTGGAGATAGGAAAATTTAAAAACATGAGGAAAGCATTAATAGAAAGAAGCTTTGCAGTCAGGAGACCTGGGTTTGAATCTTGACTGCTGTTTAACTAGATGTGTGACCAGGGGCAAGCCCACTGTTGATTTCTGTGCCCCAGGTTCTTCATCTTTAAAATGAGAGGGTTGGACTAGGATGACCTTTTAGGTCCCTTTTCTGGTAAACATCTATGAATTTCTAGGAACGTCTGTCCCTCTGATCCCTTCTAGTTGCTGTGTAAATCCTGCTACTCTAAATAGGCTTACAAGCAAAATAATGAGACCATTTCCAGAGGCTGAATGGCAGGACTGAAAGGTCAGCCCTTTTGCCTTCCTAAGCCCAAAGGTTGTAGCTTACTAGCTCTTTTCTTGCCAGCCCAGGCATAAATGGTAGGTGGATGTTGGCCAGCCAACAACAGCTCATATGAAGGTCTTGCACAATAAACTCCCACAAAAACCCACTTACACACCTACCCATTTGCCATTTTTCCTGGGGTGATTAGAGCTGGATCAAGTTACAGGTGAGTATTCAACTCTCTTTTCTCTATTCTGCCCCACCCAGTCCCACCCCAGCAGGAAGAATTCAGCAGGAACACCTAAGGAAGCCAACACCTCTAAAGGCAAGGGAACAGACGGAGCAAAAAAAAAAAAAATTAAATAAATAAATACAATTCCATTTAGAGGAAAGGGAATAAAAAAATCCACTCTCTTTACCTCCTCCCAATCCCAGAAACCTGTGAGCTATGTAAATCTATGTAAATCAGGCTACTGTAGCAAAAGAGGACCTCATTCTATAAAATGCTACATGTTTTCAGAGTGGAAAGAAGGATTTGGATGGGGTTTCTTTGTGATGGGTTTCATTTTTGGTGGGGTAGGGGCAGTGGGAAGATGAGAGAGGTGAAGGACGACTGCAGGGTGAGGAGGCAAGATATGGGAACTGAACAAAGAAAGCAGAATGAAGATGGGCTTGGGGAGAAGGGAGAAAAGAATCCAGCCCATGGTAGAGAGGGTCACATGTGATGGCTCCTTTCAGGTCAACCTGGTTCAACAACCCTCAACCTTCAAAGAGCTTAGAAATAAAATTATTAGCTGCCTCTCTTTCTGATTCTTGGTGATTTGGTACAAAATCAATGAGTGTAAGAAGAACAGAAAGAGAAGAGAAAAGGAGGGGTTATGGGAAAAGAACTGAGCACACCTCAGTGCAAGTCCCAAAGAGACAAGTCTGCCAGGCTAAATGTAAGAACTTCTTAGAGGAAAAGGGAGTGGCAAAATACAAATCCCAAAGGATGGCATTTGAAGGACCCTTCAACGAATTGCACAGACTGACTTCTTCCCTTTGGGCCCTTAGTTCAAAGAGTAGAAGGACTTTCTTGCCTCAGAAAAGGAAAGTCAATGACTTTATCATCAATTTGCAATAATAATTTTTTAAAGGTTTGCTTTTATTTTGAGAACCACAGCTCTGGATTTGGATCCTCAGTTCCTCCCCAGTCTGTCTTCATCCCAGCTCTTTGGACAAGTTGTTCTCAGTTCACTCTCAGAAACAGGATCTCTGGCTTCTAGACCAAATGAGGTCAGTGGACAAATGTAGTGGAAGCCCGACAGTTCTAGTCAGTTGAAGGATTTTGAAATGCATGGAAGAACACAAGGAAAGGAAGAGTGATGAGAGGGAACTGAGGATGGGGAAACAGAGGGGACTTCCAAATGACACATTATCAGAGTAAGAACATTCTGTAGTATGGATCCTTGGAAGGTTGAGCTGGTACTGGAAGAAACTTGGTTCTGGACTCCTGAAGTCACTGATCTGTGGTCTAGACAACCAAAGTGAGTAACTGGTTTTTATTTGTGAGTAAGGCCAAATTGTCGGGGGCCCTGATTCACTTGAAAGTGGCTTGGATTAGTACCAGAGCAATTTCCTTCCTAGGATAGACTCCATGGTGATGCTGCCTGGTCTTGGTCCTGTGTGTCTTGAGCTAAAGAAAAGGAAAATGCCAAAACTGGAAATTCACAATTTGGTAGTTTTGAGAGACACCAGACTAAACTGGACTCTCTCCCTTACTGATTAAACCAGTAACTTCCTCTCTCCTGGGGGCATTTCAGAGTTTTTGTCTTAGAGTGACAACATTTAGGTCAGGCCTTGAATCTTAGATGTGGAAAGGATCTTGGAGATCATTTAAGTACAGTTTCTTCACCCCTTAGAGGAGACACCTCAGGCCCTGGGGTGAAAGTTCTCACCCAAGGTTACACTTCATTCATGGCCAAACCAAGCCTAGAGCCTGGTCTCCTGACTTAAGTCTACTGTGTCTTCCATTATTACATCCAGTTCAATTAAGACTAGCTACTGCTGAATGCTTTTGTAAAGTCTGCTTTAAATGGGTCATTCTTGTTCTCTGTGAAAGATGCTGGTACTTGTTTACCAAATCAAGTTTTAGACAAAAGAAAGATCCTTTGCAAATACCATACGACTAGTCCACCCTTCTTCCTCTTCTGCAACATTTCTTGCTATCCCTCCTAACACACAATTTTAGAGATGCAGATGATGGGCCATTGCTAGGTAGCTAGGTGGCATAGTAAATAGAACACTGGAAGACCTAAGTTCAAATCCAGTCATAGACATTTCCTAGCTGTGTGACCCTGGGCAAGTCACTTAAATGCTATTTGCCTCGGCTTCTTCATCTGTAAAATGGGGATAATAATAGGGCCTACCTCCTACAGTTGTTGAGGATCAAATGAGATAATAATTATAAAGTGCTTAGCACAGTGCCTGCCACAGAGTAAGAGTTATAAAAATGTTAGCTATTATTATAATGTAAATGAATCACTTTGCAAACCTAAAGAGCGTTATATAAATGCTAACTATTATCATTATGGTTATCAGTGTAGGGAGTCCCCACCCATAGCCCAGGCCACTGAAATGAGCTCTGGAACCTACCATTTCCTAGATAGTGTGCTACACCGCGTGTCCTTGGTGTGTCATGATGCCCTGTTATCCTTCCACTTTCCTGTGCCCAGCTTCAACCAAAAGGGCCAAAGGTGGTAGTAACCATGGCATAGCAAGAAACACTGATATATTTCTATACTCAACATATGATTGAGGAAAAGAGATGTGAGGAGTGATAGACTAGTGAAGAAAAAAATTGGGGAACACATCTTCTGGATGTCCCTCCAATCACCTGAGTTGCTGACTCTACTAGTCCTGCTAGTTCCAAGGAGCAAACCAGGGAAAAAGCTTGGATACTGTTCTAACCAACTCATACTAGACTGTATGCAACCTTGGGCAATTCACTGACCCCTCACTAGGCTTCAGTTTCCCCATCTTTAAAATAAGGAGGTCGGGCTAGGTGACTTCCAAGGTCTAACATTTTAGATTCTAAGATCCTTCCAGTTCTCCCGTTCTGTATTCTAAGGTCCCTTCCTAGCTTAGACATGCTATGATCCTACCAGAAAACACACACACACACACACACACACACACACACACATTGAAACACAGAGTTCTGAGCATGGGGCAGTCATCCCATTTTAGCAAGAGTGATCCTGGGGGACAAGACATGTGGAGACCTCCCCCATCCCCCAAATTCCACAGCTGTCCACCCAACCCTGATTCCTTCCTTCCCTCAGGCCCGCCTCCCTCCCCCACACCCTGGCCCAGTCACTAACCCATTTGCTGAGGCTTCCGGCCAGCAACACCCCCCACACACACCCCCACCCTGAGAAAATCTGTGGCCCTGGCTTGCCTCTGGCTGAGTGTTTTTCTCCCAGTTCTGGTACATGTGTGCACATATGCCTTTTTAAAAACCTTGCTCTAGAAATTCTTCTCCCCAGGCCCACTCCCCCCACCCCCACATATTCTCTACTCCCCAGATGAACAGAGGGTGAGTGTGTGTGTGTGTGTGTGTGTGTGTGTGTGTGTTGAGAGAGAGAGAGAGAGAGAGAGAGAGAGAGAGAGAGAGAGAGAGAGAGAGAGAGAGAGAGAGAGAGAGAGAAATGCAAATGTTTTTTATCCTCCTTTCTTTTAAATACTGAAACCAGCCTTGACAGAGCCTGAAAATAAATGGCACCGACTCGCTGGGATTTCAAATTCCGTGATTAAGGGCTGAAGCAAATACTTTTTCCCCCTCCCTTCCCTGGGCTGATAGAGCACGCAGGGGCTGAGGACAGCTTTTTGCTTAGCTGCCAGAAGCTCTGATATGCTGAGCTTCCATTGCCGAGAGAGAGAGATTATTCTCTGGATCTCCCAGGTTGTTTATCAGGAGCGCTCACTACAGCAGCCGCTAAACCAGTTTAAATCCCCCTCCCCAGGTCCCCCCCTTCCCATTCCAAAAAAAAAATTTTTTTTTTTAAAGAAAAGAAGAAAGGAAGGGAGGAAAGACAGAAAGAAAGTGCTGTGGAGGAGTGGGCTCTCCCCTCCTCTCCTCTTCTTTAACCTCAGACGCAAACAGAGGACAGACTGCAAAGTTGTGAGAATGTGGGGGAAGAGAGAAAAAGGAGAGGGAGAGAAAGCGGCTTGATCAACAGGGAGAGGAGCTGAGCAAGTAGGAGGAAAGAAGGTTTGTGTTGGATTCATGGAACAACAGGCTTAGAATCTCCATGCCTTGCTTTGGGGGGATAGAGAACTTGGGAGGGAGGAGGATGCTTTGATGCAGCAGTAACCCAGCTCCCCACGCATCCCAGAGCTCTCTCTCATTCCCCAAACAGCTCAGGCAGGTTCTGCATTCTTGCCAGTGTCATCCTGGTCCCCAGGAGGTTTGAGCTCTAATGGGGAGCTCCCACCTGCCTCTGTCTCTGAGGAAAGAGAGCAGACCATAAGAAACTGCTCACCAGGGAGGTCCCCCTGGAAAATGACCAAGCTTCTTAGACACAACTGTCCATACTCATACACAGATTAGATACTTGTCTGCTGGAATAATGTGAAGGACATCCTGATGATCCCCAACAACTCATATCGATGCACCAAAAAGATCTTTCCCACCAGCCTGTCATTGATGCCCAGAAAATCCATCAGCAATTCATTCCTACATGTTAATTGTTATTGTCTCCTTGGGATTCTTCTATAAAACATCAATACCACCTGGGAGAAATAACTGAGAGACACTATCACCATAGTTTATTACTTTTCTAGGTGATATCAGGGTGGGGCAATTAGAAGGTATGGGGTAGCTGGCTAAGAGAGTGGGGAATGAAGAAAGAAAAGTGAAGAGAAGAGAGGAGAGAACTAAAGAAAATCTTCAAATATTCACAGTTTGGCCAGGGACGACTCTCAGATCGCTAAGACCTACTCTCATGAGTTCTGGACCATGTGGACATCCCCGGTGATACATAGAAATGATAGAACACTAAGTTGCCAGGTCATAAATTGTCCCATTTAACTATTGAGACTTTCTTCTTGTCCAAATGACTTTTGGTGTTAATGACTAGGCTTCAGTCATTGAAGCTTTAGAAATAAAATCAAGCCACAGGATATTCTAATTCTGGCATGAAAGGCAGGTTAGAGTTACATGGTGCCAAGTTCTGCCCACTGTAGACAGTGTTCAAGGGTACTGTCAGTATTTCCTTTCCTATATAGTGTCTGACCCCTACACATGGTAGGTGCTTAATAAATGTGGGGTGGTTGATTAACTCATCTGAATAAGGGGCATGAATAACAGCTGTGAAGATGAAGTTTTAACTCCACCTAAGCACAATACTTACAATTAGGGTAGCTGCCACTACAGTGGTAGTGTAGGCTTCCTGATTGTATTTACTTTCAGTCATGGGACGAGTCAACAATCATCTGTGTATGGAACTGATCTACTTACTTGTACTTGTAAAACTAAATATAATTATTGAGAAAATAGCTCGCACTATTTATCTTTAACTTACATTTTCTACTTATAAGCAACTCAATACTCCACTTAGAATGAAAACTAAAAGCAGAATGTCTAAGTACAAAGTGGGCACTTGTATTAGTACTTAACTGTTACAGACTTCTAACCTCCACTTGTTTCTTACTCCCTTATCCAGGCTTCTTTAGTGCCCAGTCATTCTCTTAGGATGTCCCTGTCTTCTCATGCAATTGGATCCCTTCTAGCTCTCTCCTTGGGAGAGACAGATAAAACAGACTAGATCATTCCTAGTTTGCCCTTTGATGCTCTTCACTCTTGTTCTTGCCTTACAGAAGTTATTTACCTTTACACAAAGGAGAAGTATGGCCCATGGATAGGTTTCCCTCCTGATGTTTGTCCTATACATGCATTTTACAACCCAGATCTTCATTTCTTAAATGCAACAGATCCCTTTTCCTTAATATTTTAAAATCATTTAACTTGGGGGATATTTTAATTGAATTTGTAAAAAGATGGCTTCTTCACATGATCTTCACACCAGGGTAGTGAAAATGGTGGAATTTCTTATGTGAAAGGCAAATTCTCTGTCACATATAGAAGTGGATTTTGATAAGTGGAGAGGAGTATTCAAGGGACAAGTAATATAGGGAAACAGTAGCCATAACCTCCATTATGTATCTGTATTCCATCTTGGAGTCAGTCTTGAATTATTGTTCACCATAGAAACATAGCTACCCTTTCCAAGACTGTTTCTACTTCTACTTCAACTAAAACTCCTCTTGTCCTTGTACAATCTGCTCTATGACATCTGGTCATGGGCTTGCTCAGAGCTTACCAAGCAATTCTCATTCTACCACTACTTACCACACATCAGGAAAGCCCCCAATTTTTTTGAGGGGGAAGCAGGGTCAATAAGAAAGAGACATCTTCTCAAGAGCTAAAGGACAGGTAAATGCCTAGAAAGGGGTGAACTGGGGATTCTGCTTTGTTTTCTGTAGCCTCACTGGGACTTTCCTTTCCACTTTCTATCTTAATATGACCAAATCTGAATTCCTTCCCAACATTTCCATCTTCTTCAATGACAACACACATTTCTAGTCTCCCAGGTTAGAAAAAGTAAGCTGCAAAATCCCTTATTTTTCCATATCCTCCATCTTCTATGTCTAATTGGTCCCCAAGTCCTGTTTTCTTCCTTTAAAATGTTTTTGTATCAACTTCTTCCTCTTGACTTGCTAAACTCTTAACTTAATTCATCATCTTTTGCCTTTTATTGTTGTTGTTCAGTAGTTTCCTACTCTTCATGACCCCATTTGAGTTTTTCTTGGCAAAGATCCTGGAGTGGTTTGCCATTTCTTTTTGCAACTCATTTTATAAGGATGAGGAACTTAGGCAAACAGTGTTAAGTGACTGGCCCAGGGTCACATAGCTAGTAAGTGTCTGAGGCCGTATTTGAACTCATGAGACGAATCTTCCTGATTCTAAGCCCAGGGCTCTATCCACTGCATCACCTAGTTGCCCATCTTTTACCTAGACTATTATAATAAGGTCTTAGCTGGTTCTCACTTCCTCCAGTGTCTCCTTCCATCAGTCTACCCTACTGAACCTGACAGATGAATCTTCTTTAAAAGTTACATCTGTCACACTGCTCCTCTGATCAAGACTTATTGACTAAAATATCAGACTCAAACTCCTTGAGCTGGCTGTCCAAGTCCTCCACAATCTGTTCTCACCCTACCTATCCAATCTCATTCGCCACCATACCCAGGCAAGTCAGCTTTGCCTTGCCTTCACACACACCACCTCCATCCCCTTGCCCAAACCTTTGTTCATGACTTCTTCCTTCCATTTACACAGATGCTACAAGTTCTCCAAGATCCATCTTCACCACTAAGCTTTTTCTAGCTGCTCTCTTCTGCACTTATCTCTTCCTTCTCGGAAAACTGGCTTCCTTCATTCAACAAACCTTTACTGAGCATCTACTATATATAGAAACAACATGCTCTTATTGGTTCAATTAAGCCATTGCTCTAGAATTTCTGCTCATGTATTAGTTTTGTATTCTGTGTGAGATTTGGACCTTCTCAAAGGCAAAAAAAAAAGGACTTATATTTTTCTATATCTCCCATAACCCTAGGCACATATTAGGTGCTTGTTAACTGGTTGATTCAATTACTCAGGGAAGATATGTGAAGGGATATATATCCTATGAAGACAGACTAAAAGGTTTAGGCTTCTTTAGTCTGGAAAATAACTATAGTTGCCTCCTCACCCTAGTAAATAAACTGGAATTAAGATTAAAATCTATAAAGTCTTGAAGGGGATAGTAAGGGTGAACATTGAATTAATAATAGTAGCTAACATTTAAAGTCTTTAAAGCCATCATGTCATTTGATTCTCACAACTACCTTGTGGGTCAGGTTCTATAGATATTATTATGTTCATTTTACAGATGAGGAAACTGAGTCTGAGAGAAGTCCAATGACAGACAGCTAATAAGCATCAGATGTGGGATTTGAACTCTGGTCTGCTGGACTCCAAGTCCAATACTCTATCCAGTATGCCAGAAAACAGATTAATATTCTCCTTTACACACTGGGAAAGAAACTTTGTAAAGCCCTGAGAAGTATAGGCTGAAAATATGAATAGGTTTGAGAAGGCTTAAATAAGCTCATGGATGGAAGCTCCATAATGGAAGGGGGAATGTTTAGGGAAACAATTTAAACTTTCAAATGTTGATGTCATAGGAGACAACAACTATACTTTTATGAAAACAAAAACAAACATTCCTTGGGATTTTTGTCTGAGACAGAATCCTCAACTGGAACGGCTGTGGATCTGAATCAAAGCGTTTTCTTTTGTTCGTATGGTCTGCAGCCCCATGTCACTGGCACTCCCCTTAGAACACCTCCCTAGACTCTCCTCTCCACCTGTAGGCCCCTCCCCCATTCTCCAAGGCCCAGCTCAAGTACCGCCTCACTCAGGAAGTCTAGCCAGATAGAAGAGTGAACAGCCCGCATTTGTGAAAAGTGCTTTTCTCACAACAGCCTTCTGGGGTGGATAGTAAAAGTAGCAGTATACCATTTTTCCAAAAGAGGAAACAGGTTTAGAGAGGTTAAGAGATATAGCTTGGGGTCACATAGTGTTATAGCTGAAATTCAGTCCTGTGTCCTGAATCTTCCTCTGAACCCCACTAAGAATTCAGTATATCTCCTATGACTCTGACCATCTTCTCCCTTACATTTATGCATATATCAAGTATGTATATGTCCTGTGTCCTAGTCATCTCTGTAAGCCCTATAGTGTAGCAGAACACTTTGCACATTGTAGGTATTCCATAACAGGGGAGGGGAAGAGAAAGAAAGGGAAGGAGAGGGGAGAGAGGGAAGGAAGGAAGGAAGGAAGGAAGGAAGGAAGGAAGGAAGGAAGGAAGAAAGGAAGGAAGGAAGGAAGGAAGGAAAAAGGAAGGACTCCTACTGATGGCATCAGGAAAGAGACAGGTGGCAATAATGCTCCTGCCAGTTGGATTAGACTACCCCCAAAGACTCAATGAGCATTTACCGAATGGTGTCTATACTTTAGGAACTGAAACCTTGCCTTCATAGACATTTTCCTGGCCTACTATAGGTAGGCCAAAGATAGCTATGACTGGGTTCCAAATGCATGTGCCTATTTTGGAGCAAACAAACAACAAGGAGTCCCAGAAAGAGTGGGAATGTCTTATTAAAGTTCACTGAGAAGGTGCATTCGCTAAGCACATTGTGTTCCGTGAAGCTAGAGAGGGCATTGTTCTGGGCTCTGCCCAGTGGACCATGCAAGAACACCTGCTCCATGTCTCAGCAGTAATGATAGTCTCTGCCAAAGAAACAACTCTGATTTAGTTGAATTAGGGCCTCCTGGGATTGTATGGTCTCCACAGAGCAGGCCAACCAAATCTCCAGGAGGCCATATCAGTAGGCAGCATTTTACAGGAGAGGTAGAAAACTCTAGTTGCCTCTTCACCCTAGTACATAATAACATTATAATAATAACTGCTCATAGACGTAGCTTGGCATAGTAGATGGATCTTAGTTTCCTCATCTGTAAAATGAGCTAATTAGATTGGGTGACCTCTGAAATCCCTAAAACGTTCTTGTAATACCCACCTCACAAGATTGTCTTTGAGGAAAGTTCCTTGTAAACCTTAAAGTGCAATAGGAATGTGAGCTATTGTTATTATCGGTCACAGATAAAGGAAGTACAAAAGTCTTCCTGAAATCTTTGGCCTACCTGTCTACTCCAAGGACTGATCTGTCACTGACAAGTAGGGTTTAATCATCTCAAGGACATTTTCCCAGAACAATGCCAGGTAGGCAATAGTGATGCACCAGACGTCCCAACCAGCCTCTAAAGGAGCAAGAGCATGAGTGCCCACAGCTTTGAACATTGAGATATGCTCTGTGCATCATGTCCTTGTCTCACACAACCTTCAAACCACAATTCTGGAGGGCTGGGGCCATGGGTGCCTGTGTGTGACTACCTCATATTGAACCCAACATGTTAAAGCAGATTTTTAGCATCCCCAACCCTAGCCATTTCCTTAATGTTAAAGAAAACACACCAATAGACCCAAGGTATTCATCCCTTCCTCCATCTTTCTGGATATTCCTTGCACCAAGGGCCTCCTTAGGGGCCTGGACCCTAACAAGGAATATTGAATTTGGAGTTTGAGGACCAGGCTTCCTGTGTGACTTTAGACAAGTCACTTAACCTCTCTGGGCCTCAGTTTCCCTCATTAAAATGAGGGTGTTGGACTAGAATGAGCTCAGCTACTTTCCAACCCTAAAGGCTATGATGAGATAAGCATCAGTAACAGCCTCTCTTTAGTCTAGCTCATTGCTAGACTTCCTCCTCTTCTTTCCACTCCACCCAGGAAGGTTAGCAGTGGCGGTGTTCCTTCACTACCCCCCTAAGCTGGCCTCACCCACCCACAGGACCCTGGCCACATGATATTCTGGGCCTAGAATGAGCTATAGCATTTCAGTTGGGGAACTGAACTGAGGGAGAGGAGAAGGAGGGGGCAGATCCTGGCCATCCTGATCACTTCAGAAATTTTCCAGTGTTTTTGTGCCAACTAGGCTCTTAATAATGTTCCCCAGCTCCCTTAAAGTACAAGGATACATGTGATCCACTTGCATTACAAGGATTAAAAAAAAAAACCGTAGAGTTAAGGCTACTTTCCAATCAGAGGCATCAGGGCCTGGAGAATGAGGCTCTTGTGAGGGGATGTTAATCAAGGCATCTTAAGGAAATGCAAATCAGGAGAAGACTCAAGTGATTAGAAACCTGATGGAAAGCTGGGCCTCAAGTCCTAAAACCTGGGCAAGAGAAGAAGGCAAGAAAGAGACCAAGGGAGCAAACAGCACCAGCACCAGCACCAGGACCCACTCCTAGCAACCACTGCAGCAGGAAGGATTTTCTCAGCCGTCAGCTTACAGTGGGGAGGGGAGAGGGCTCCAGTGTATGTGCCAGGACAGTGTGCTGCTGCTGAGAGCTGAGAGCCTCCTCTTCTTCCCTGCAGAAAATGTGGGTTTGAATTAAGCCTCTGCCAATTATTAGATGTTGGAAAATGGGGAAGTCAGTTCTTCTCTCTGAGGTTTGGTTTCCCTCGCTGTAAAATATGGAAAGGAATTGCTTACTATTTACTGCAGAGTGTTTTTGTAGGGAAAGTGCTTCATAAATCTTAAAATATAGAAACCTGAGTTATTGTAAAGCATATGGAAAGCAAGGGAAATAAGGAAGGCAGACAGAAAAAGGTAAAAGATTGTATTCTTTCTTTCTCTTTCCCTTCCTTCCTTCTTTCCTTCCTTCCTTCCTTCCATCCTTCCTTCCTTCCTTCCTTCCTCCCTCCTCCCTCTCTCTCTCTCTCTCTCTCTCTCTCTTTCTTTCACCTGAGATTTCATTAATACAGGAAACTTCTCAGCAAGAAACCCTCTACCCTCTCAGCCCCAGCTCTGCAACTTACACATTTTAGAGAGCTGCCTAGGGACGCTGTAAACATTAAGTGCCTGGCCTGGGTCTCACACAGGCTATACAGGTCAGCAGCGGGATTTGAACCCAGGTATTCTTAACAGCAAAACCAGCATGCTGTACTATACTCTGTACTGCCTTTCTCCATTCTTACCAAAATCCCTGTAACATTAAATAAGATACATAAATAGACCAAAAGAGCACATACATCCTTTCCATTTGCCTTCCTGTTTTCAAATCAATGATCCCATCCCTATGTGTAGTTTGGAATTCAGGTTCCTATTTCCATCTATAATGAAACAGGGAACACAGGTGATATGGGTTCTGGTCCCCTCCAGGCCCAACAACTTACTTTAAAAAACAAAAACAAACAACAACTTGGGATGGCTACAGAGAGGAACATGGTAAATAAGGCTGTAGCATAGAATATTAAAAGTAGTTCCTTCAGACTTACTAGACCCACCCTCACCCCACCTCCCACTGCTCTCCAATAAAAGACCTACATAGTTGGACTTCCTGATTCAACACCATTTACATTTTTATCAAATGCCTATTTATAATGTAACCCAGGCATGTTGGGCATGCCCACTTTGCCTAACATGGAGCCTTTTATGTGCCCTACCACATGGGTGGGAGCAGCCTCCTTTGACTGGCTGCCTGCATCTTTAAAACTGGTGAGACTAAGCTGTGGGCTCTCTTTCCCACCACTCTCTTATTAGTTCAGTTCATGGTTTCTTCACCAAGGTGGGCTAGGATCTTCACCCTCTGAACACAGACGAAGAGAGCAGCAGAAACAAGAGTGGTGGAAAAGAGAGATCACAACTCAGTCTTCACAGTGAGAGGGGACACAGTGGCCTCCATGTTAGGTAAGCTGATAATGATTGTACACACCTGGCTTACTAGAAGATCATTGGATTAGATCTGGAAGGGACCTTAGAAATAACCTAGTCCAACTACATCATTTTACAGATATGAAAACTGAGGGTCATAAAAGTAAAGTGGTGTTTCCAAGGTTGTGTGCTGTGGGCAGTGCAGAGCTAGAGTATTAGCTCTGATGGTCTGGCATCATAGGGCCTTGATCCAGAGATGGAGGGGACTCCAGAAAGCATCCCAGTCCAATCTCCCCATTTTACAGATGAGGAAACAGAAGCTCATAGAGGTTACATGACTTGCCCAAGGGCACACAGGTAGTGAGCATTAGAGCCTGGCTTTAAACCCACATCCTCTGACTCCAGAGCTAGGGTACCACAGACTCTTTCAAATCCAATACCTTTTCTGCTTCTCCATAGACTCTTGAAATAACCTGAAGAATTATCTACTCTAATCTCCTAGTCCATATAGGACTCCCTTTTTCAACAACCCTGATAGATAAACAGGTTCTACTTGAACACTCCCAGTGATGATGAACTCACTATCTCATAATGCAGCCCATCCTATTGTTGGAAAGACTTAATTGTTAAACTCTTTCTTATACTGAGCCAAAAATCTGCTTCTCTAGAATTTAAGATTATAGGCTTCTGGGATTCAGAGTTGGAAGGGACCTTAGAAATTATCTAATCCAACCCTCTCATTTGAGAGATGAGGAAAGATTGGTCCAAATTCTGACTCCTGAAGCCACATACAAATGTCTCTTCTCTTTTCTAATAGGGCATTCCTTAAAATATGTGAGACCAGCTATGGTGTCCCTCCTCTCTCTGCCTCATCCCCTCACCCCACCTTCTCTTCTCCAAGCCAAACATTCTTAGTTCTTTCCACTGTTTCTCATATAATACAGTGTCAAATCTCTTCATCATCCTGGTTGCCCTCCTCTGGACAACCTTCACCTTCCCAACATCTGTCTTAAAGTTAGGCACTAAAAACATATGATGATATCAGCTCTGATGCAATGGAAAAGACTGGATTTGAAATCAAAAGACTTTGATTCTAATCCCAGGCCTGCCACTTACTGCCCATAAGACCCTAGACAAGTCCCTTTCACCTCTCTGGGCCTCTGTTTCCTTTTCTGTAAAATGAAGGGGGTGGATTAAATGGGCTTAGAGATCCCTTCCTGCTCTAAATCAATGATTCTATGACTCTATGACTATACTTCTTGAGCTTGTGGAAGGAGAATATTCCTGCCCTCACCCTCCCTAGATTCCACGTTCTAGCCCCAACCTCAGCTTCTAAAAATGTTTCTAGTGATGAATGAATGGTGAGTTGAGAACAAACCTTGCCCACAATTTAAAAGGCACCTCAGCCTGGCCAATTCACTCAGTCCTCTTCCTCCATGTAACTTACCTCTCTTCTATATACAACATGTATTAACAATACACACAGAGCTGATGGTAATGGTCACACTGGCCACACCCTTGGCATAGCCTGTGCCTTCTGCTCTAGAGCCAATCCTTCACCATCCTCCAGGGGTAGGGAAGTAAGGGTGGAAGAATTGTTGGTGCATTCGGCAGGTAGTCATGCACCAGGAACTGGGGGGGGAGGGGGGGGGTTTGAAGGATGCAGCAAGGGAGGGTAGGAAAGGACTAGGAGGAGTCAGTCCATGCATGTCCTGATACCAATTAAGCCCAACCCTGTCGCAAAGGGGGCCTAGCTGAGCTGCATTTATCAGCCTGCCTGGAAGGGGCTCGTGCAAGCTGTCCCCCTGGCTGACGGATTAGACAGCAGACAATTAGGTTTCAGGCGTGCGTGCACATACACACACACACACACACACACACACATACACACACGGACACACACGCACAAATCCCTTTCTCCATCCATCTGCAAGGCCAGGCCGACAGAGCACAGCTGTGCTGCTGTCCAGAGCCTCTAGATCTGCGTGCAGCAGAATAAAAAGGAGCCCCCGTCAGTGCCTTGCCTTTCAGTGCCCGTCGCAGAATGAGTGAGGGGTCCCCAAAGGGATGAAACCATCATAACAGAGCTGCTTAACCCCTCACCAACTGGTTTCCTTGAACCACACACAGCTGGGGCTGGGCAGGTCAGGGAAGAATACTCACTATTCCAGCCTCTGGTGTGAAATTTCTCACAAACCTCAGCAATGGCAACAACAACAAAGAACATATGATTCTTCAGTCTTGTGATTCTGTCCAAAGGAGATGTATGGACAGCATCAAGGGAGAAGAGATAGTATGTTGTTTCACGGGATTGACACTGGCCTGGAAGTCGAGACTCCTAGGTTCTAATGGTAGCTCCATCACCTTCTTGTCACATGAATTTAGAAAAGCATAGTTTAGTGAAAAGTGCCCTGCTTAGGTGACCAGCCTGGCCACTTAGCTACTATACAACCAACCCTTAGGAAGAAGCTCCCCTGGGAAGTCCTCAGTATCTTCAACTGGAAAATAAAGGAGTTGACTTTCAGGATTTCTAAGGTCCCTGCTAGCTTAAATTCTAGGATTTTAAGGCACTTAGCCTCAGCCTCTCTGAACCTGTTTCTTCATCTATGAAGTATAGGTGACAATCCTGCCTCTACAAACATCAGGAATTGTTGAGAGGATCAGAAGAAAATAATGTATATGAAAGTACTTTGAAAATTGTTAAGAGCATTACAGTTCGGTATTATTATTATTCTTCAGTATGTCCTACCTGTGACACATAGTGAATATGAGACCAAGGGCAAGTCACTAACTTTCCAGGGTCCTAGGCAACTCTCTAAGAGAATACAAATTGAAGAAAAGGTGTCAACCTGCCCTAGCAGAGGGAATTTTCCCATCTGGGAGCTCCCTATAACAATGAAATCACAGGTCTAGCCCCTATCCCTATCTTTTTATTATTGAATACTCCAAAAGATCCATTATTTCATTAGTGTGAGTGTTCCTGCCAACAATATATTCTAAGAGATGGTCTTCATGAGTTGCTACAGTTGAAAAAAATGCATTGACCAGTGGCTGAGCTGGTGACAAGCTGGGCCTCGAGTGATAGACATACAGTCTGTTACCAAGTCTACTTTCCAAGCCTTTTCAGTTCAATGTTACTCTGCTGGCATGGCCTTCAAGGAGCCAAGGTCATCTCTAGATGATAATGAAGCATTGGAAAAGGATTTTAGTGGAGAAATAATTCTTATAATTATTATTATATATTAAAAACAGTGAGAGCAGACAACCAAAAAGATTATCATCTTCTAGTGGAGTAGGTTTGGGTTCCCCAGTTATCCATGTCTTGCCTTGTCAATTGTCTATCATGGTGGTTCTCAAACATTTTTTTGCTCACAGCATAGTTCTCTTTGCTGTGAGGAATCATGGAATAATTAACATTAAGACCCACAACAAAGAAGGGTTCCCAGACATCAGGTGTTTAGACCCATTACCATGTCATTGAGATTCCTCTGCCTCCCTTTTCTCCTGCCCCATCCCCTAACCTCTTCTTTTTACTCCTTCCTCAGGATTCCAAACATAGAAGCAGTTTTGCACCCCATGAAGATAGAGAGCTATTGTGACCTTCCGAACATGGACAGGAAAATAAGAGTGCAAAGTGCAGCTGGGGGTTTCACAGTACACCTAGGGAAAGTAGCAGCTCACCCATTGAGAAATATTGACCTTTTATCTATATCACAAAGTCTTTAATCCATGTAAACCCCAAAAACCTATGTTTTTGGAAAAGTCATTGCTACAAAGATAGATAGAGCTTGTGAGTGTAAAAACTGAGGCACTAAAAAGATTTTTGGAAGCCCAATGGATGCTTTGGGGTTCTAAACCCTGAAAGACAAGTAGGGGATAGGAGAAGAATAACTTAAAATCTCCCTTTGGAGAGATCAGAAGCGCAGCCTTGAAATGCAAGGAGCCTGTGACTCCAGGATTCAACGCCTATCCAGCCATTGATTTACAAACAGTCTTGCTTTTTTGCTGTCCAAGTTAACTATGAAACACATGGCTCCATCAATCTATGATCAGTTAGTTGAATGTCTACAATGTGTTATGGGCTGTGGGATATATGAGAGAAGAAGACTCAAGCCCAGTCCTCAGAGAATCCTAGAATTTCAAAAGTATAAGACTCCTGAGAAGCCATCTAATCTGGTGCCTCCATTTTACAGATGGAATATTGAGGTCAAGAAAAAGGAAATGCTTTTACCCTGAGTCATACGGCCAGTAAGTGGCATAGCTGGGCTATGGATCTCAATCTTCTGATTCCAATGTGTTCTTCCCTTGCAACATTGTTGAGAAGGCAAGTTTTCTCCATAAAATAGAGAACAATGGGAGAATGGTTATAACAGAGTATAAGTTCTAATGTTCTAGTCCATTGTATTCAAAGAGTTCAGAGAAAGCAGAGATCAGAGTGGCTGGAGTAGAGATGGGGGATTTCACAGAGGAGATAAATATTTAAAGTTAGGCAGAGAAACAGGGAGAGAAAGTATTACATATTGGGGGAAATAATATGGAGAAGGGAACAAGAAGTGTAAGAAACACCAGCTTGTAACAGCAAGCACCCTAGCATACCTAGGGCGGCTACTAGCACAGGTTCTTAGATCTGCTTTTCTAAAGGAAAGCAACTCAAAATGGGTTAACAATATTACTTTAATCAAACATATCATTTACCTAGTTCAGG
>JAQQSV010000053.1:0-83458 GCA_028646515.1 Pseudochirops corinnae
GGGGGGGGGGGGAAGGGAGGGGAGAAAATCTGAAACTCAAGTGATTGTGGAACTGAATCTTGTAAATTAAAAGTAAATGAGTAAATTAAAAAAAAAAAAAGAATAACCTTTCTACTCATTAGTTGAAGAGTGAAATTATCATTAAGGTAATCCAGGTTTACAAGAGAGAGGAAGAAGAAGAGGGGGCAGAGAGAGAGAGCATGAACTTTAGCAGATGTCCAGATAATTTAAGAACCTTATCATTTTTTTTATTTTTTATTTTTTGCTTTTTGGAGGGGAGGAGGCAGAGTAATTGGGATTAAATGACTTGCCCAAGGTCACACGGCTAGTAAGTGTTAAGTGTCTGAGGCTAAGAACCTTATCATTACCAGCAAGAGGCTGTGTGGGGTGGTAGATAAAGCACTGACATCACAGTAAGACCTGGTTCACATCCTTCCTCTGATGCATACTGACTTTGTGACTCGGCAATTCACCTCACTCCTCCGCGCTCTGGGTACCTCTCTAAGACTGGGTCACTGAGATGGTGCTGACCTGCATTGGTGGAGTGAGTTTCTTTATCTCGCCAGGGAATTCTCTATACCAGAAGAATTACAGACCAGTCCCTATCCCCATCACAACTAGCTCATGCCATGTACCAGGCTTACAATGCTTCCCCACATCTTATCTATGGTCTCTGTCTGTCACAGTGATATACTACGATAATGCTACCCCCGGCGTTGATCTTCAGTCCAGTGCACTTGACCTTGCTTCTTTCCTCATCTTTCTGGTTCACCTGACATTAATCCATATTCCTAATATACACTGTTACTCCACCTCCCTTCTTATACTGATGCTGTTGCTTTGGCATAAAACAAATCTTTCCAGAACCACATTTGAGTCGTGTGTCCAGCCCTGCCAAATCTCAGTGGCGTTTATTAGGTAAAATTTGCCTCATTTCTAGTCCATTTCCCATTTTATTTCTCTTTAGTATATCTCTTTCTGCCTGTTCTTCCCACTCCCATAATCTGGTTTATTTTCCATTTCCAGATGTAATTTTTTTTCTCTTAAATGCATTGCATGAATGCATCTGAAACATCTTTCCCTTTGTCTAGCATTTTATCTTTTTCTTTTGGGGAAGGCAGCCAGGATGGTAAAAGAAGAACTGACTTTGGAATTAGAGGACTAGGTTCAAATCCTCCCCCTGATTTGGACCATATGACCTTGAGTAAGCCACTGGACCTCAGTTTCCTCATCTGTAGACTAGATGAATTTTGAGATTTCTTCCAGTAATTTTATGATCTCTAACTCTTATCTTTATAGGGATACTGAAATGTGCCACTAATTCAAGTAATTTCCAAACCACAGACTGTCTCCCCATAATGTTTAACAAGTTTTTCATATTTCCCCCCCCCCCCCATCAAATGGTAGAAATACAAAATAGAAATACCAAACTCATTATGGTCCTCAGAAAGCTAGCCACCTCTACCCCTTTTGTGGGTGACAGTGTTCTTATTAGTCTCCTAGTATGGTGTGTGTAGCTTTATTTTACACCAGCTTCTACCAGGAAAACTTATCTCTTCCCTTCTCTGTTGCATTTTAATTAAGTCACACCAGCATGGATTAACCATATACTTTGTTAATAACTATAGAAACAAAGATGAATGAGACCAAATGTCTTAAAATATGTTAAGGACTAAGAGTTTGCACTTTTCCCTAGATCTGCACCAGTCCAAAGTACTATATAGGCCCAAGAACTCCAGGCACAAGGTTTGAGTACTTCAGTTCAGAGCCCCCTCTTCAGAGGGAGAAGCATTCCCCGTTCATGGAGGTGCTGTCAAGGTACTATAGATCCTCCACCACTCCTGATTTTGCTGCTTTTTAGCTCATGGCCCTCTATATCACCAAGTCCAGTAGATGTGAGCCCCTACACCCAACTGTCTTAGAACTACCCAGCAGCCAGGGCCCCACGTTTTCCTCTCTTTAGCCTTGCCTCTCTTTCAAAAATGGAATGTTGATTGCATCCTGCATCACTTCCTCCTTGGGACTAATCCACCTCTCCCACTTTTTAGCTCTTTGTCCTCTCAGCAGCATAGCCATTCCCTATTGGCTCCCTCAGGAGATAGACATGCTCTCTTTTGGCTTTTTAAGAAACATTATGGGTGGAGTCAATCCAAATGAGACATGGAAATGATTGGTACCCATGAGCTAGAAGCATAGATACAACTCCTGCTACCCAGATTTCTTCCATGGTGCCTACAAACATGCTCAGATTTCTCCTGTTCTTTGAAAAAAAAAATCCCAACAACCTTTAACTCTTCCATCCCAGAATCATAGAATATGAGAGTTGGAAGGGCCAGCTGCGGCCATCTAGTCCAACTACTACACAAAAAGAACTCCCATTATAATATACCCAACAAGTCACCCCCCAGTCTCTGCTTATAAACTCTAAGGAGGGTGAACCTATCACCTCTTCCTGTGCCTAGCATAGCATTTTATATAGTGTGGGCACCTTTAAAATGTTGAATTAAAACAGTTGTCAAGGGAATATAATGTGGCAGAGAGACAATGTGGTATAAAGGGAGGACAGTTTCACCCAAGCAGGAAGACCTGAGTTTGAGAGAAATTATTATTCCTCTCTTGTATTGATAACTAATTATTGAATCAGGACCAAAGGTTTTTCACCTTTTCTACTTCCTTCATCCAGTAATCAACCAGTGTGGGAAATCTTGGGCAAAGACTTATCCAAGCCAAAATTTAATCAGACAGTAGAAAAAGTTCTAAGTTTAGGCTAGTGGGAGGATTCCTGCTCATTGTGTTTATTCAAACAGATCTGGGGAAATGAAGATTCTCACTTTTAATCAGCTAAGTGATATGGAAATTGATAAGTCTCTTTGACCAAGACTAGGGTGATTGCCCCACAAGATCCTCAGTGCAATATAACCCACCTCTCATAATATTCATTCTCTCATTCATTGTTAACCAGGCAGAGTTGATTGCTCCCCTCAGGAACACCTGCTTTTCCAAGGGCATATAAACTGTAAGCCCACTACTATACGGGGGGTCTTTGGCATTTCAGAGTGCTACTAACATATTTTATTAAAATGCTGACATTATTATAAAAATAGCTAATTACCCAGAAATTATGTGTCTCAGTCTTTTTAAATGATACAAATTCTAGTCCTGCTTCTGAGTAGTCAAGTCTCTTCATTTCTCAGTACCCTCAACACATCTTCAAGACCATAAATTACAGATGATTTTCTGATATGCATTGTGAAGGATGTTTCCACACTGGGAGTTTCCTACACTGATATAATTATAGGTCTGTGCTAGGCACTGGGGAAAATATAAAAAAGGGGGAAAACCCTCCTTTCTTGAGACAGCTGTAGTAAAACAGTTATAATGGAACCTTGGCGATGGCAGGGAGTACCAGTGTGCACTACTTCTCCAGCCCTCTCTTCCATTTTGTTTTGGTTCCAGAAAGCATCATTCCTGCCCCTCAGTGCTAGCACAGTGTGGAGTCCTTTCCCAGCACCCTTTGCACTACCTGATAATGACCAATAGAGGGAGGACTTTGGCCTGCTTCACTGACTCTACTCAAACCTCTCTTGACCCTCTTACTCTATCTCAAACCATCCCTGAAGACCATGCATTAAATGGGGAGTGGGAGGAAAGGGTCAGGGCTAAAAGTAGAGGAAGATACATTAATATAATAAGATATGATACTTATCTAATCCCTAGTAACGTTTGCATTTAAATCCTTTCTTTTATTACTAACATTCCCATATGTCAGCCATCAGCCCTATATTCTCTCTTACTTAGACCATGCCCACTTTTGATGAAAGATACCTCCTCTACCCTCCCCCATGCACCTTTTCTTCTTGGTTTTCTGCGCAGTCCCCTAACCTTACAAGGTAGGGTTGACCAATGTGCCCAGGATCCATCCACGGACAAGTATAGTCTTTGCAGAAGATAAAAGTTACCAGCACATCTTCCTGGTTGTTTACATGGGTGATCCCCAGAGCCATTAGTTTGCATTTGACATTTATTTTATAATGTAACTGATGATTCAACACTGATCAGCCCTGGTGGATCCCTTTCCTTTCTCAGGAGAAACGAAAAAAGAGTCATTCTCTTAACAGGATTGCCCCAGGGAAAATTCCATTGCTAGATTAAAATTGTCAAAATTGACCTTGACTACGTGAAACAAACATGAACATCTTTACACAATAAAGCCTGCCTGGCTTCCAGCTTTATTCCCACAGCCCTCAGCAATCAGTTTCTTCCTTAGCAATCAATGTTTTTAAAAGGATATCATCAAAAATAATGAGGAAAGCCATAGTTTTGTGAAAGAACAAGGGAATTGGGAGTGAGGAGACATCGTTTGAGCCTCTTACCAGCTGTGTGACCTTCAGTAAGTCACTTCTGCTTTTGGGCTGCAGTTTCTTTATCTATAAAATACACAGATTGCCAGGAGGTCCAAGATGGAAAGAAAAGTACCTTACACTAAAATACAGGAACGTTTTTTATGGTAATAAAGAATTGGAAACAAAGTAGATCCCATCATTGGAGGAATGGCTAAAACTTATGGTACATAAATATTACTGTCCTATAAGAAACTATGAATATGAAGAATTCACAGAAGGATAGGATGAATTATATGAACTGATACAGACTAAAGTAAGTAGAATCAAGAAAAGGTCTAGCAGGTCAAGTAGTTGTTTTTGCTTCTGGGAAGCTGGTATTGGTGATCTGGGACTAATTGTTCCCTTTATCTGGCTTCCACCCTTGGTGTGAGTGGTACCATTCTTCCACTGGGACTATCTTCAGTCATCCTGATCTATATCTTGCTGCTGGACCCAAATGACTCCAGAGGAGAGTGAGGCTGGTGACTTTGCACACCACTCCCTCACTTGTAAGTCATGGCATCACTTTTCTGATGTCATAATCCTCTTTAAGAATGAAAGGACAGACAACAGCCTATGAATACTAGTAACTGCCCCACTGGGATCCAATTGGTCAGTTCCAGTTAGGCAACACAGTTTATTTCTTCCTTCCTTCCTTCCCTCCCTCTCTCCCTCCCTGCCTCTTTCCCTCCTTCTCCTCCTCCCTCCTCTCCCTCTGTCCATATAGTGAATCACACCCTTACCTATGGGTGCTCTGCCCAAGGGAATATAAATTTTGATTGCTGAAATCTCACAAAATATCTTGGGATTTAAGGGCTAAATTTCTTCAGGACTGTGCCTTAAACCAGACCTGCACAATTTGGTAGTAGGTAGGGGTCAAATTAAAATATGATAAACTTCGTTGGGTGGCAGATAGCTTTTTAGGGGCTCACTTTCCAAGTAAAGGTGACTAGAGACAGACTGATGATGGTTGGTTGCCAAGGATCACCTGACAAACAGGGGGAAGTATGCTTTGGCGGGCCACCTGAAATCCTCTGGCTGGCACAAGTAGCCTGCAAGGCCTTATGTTGTGCATGCTTGCCTTAAACCCAAATCATTCTGGTTCCCATTAATTGGCCAACAATAGATCCCAGCCCAAGCCTCACTGGGTCCTTGTTGGGCCCTGATGGCTCAGAGTGAGGGTAAATAGCAATTTTGGCCAGTTTGGGCCAGAAATCCTGAGTATCTTCCCCTCCAGAATGAGACCATTCTTTGCCTCATTTCTAACCTAGTTTTAATCACCGAATATGTGTTGCCTCAGTCAAACTGAGGCCTGTGAAAGACCTTGTCTTAAAAAGGCATAGTCTCCCGCTGCATCAAGGGCCATCGCTAGTCGTCCTGATCTCTATCTCGCCACTGGACCCAGATGACTCCAGAGGAGAAGGTAAGGCTTTGTGCCTTTGTGCAGCCCTCCCTCATTTAAATCCAAGTCATTTGCAAGTCATGACATCATCTTCCTGATGTCATATTCCTCTTCGAGAATGGAGGACAAGCAAAAACCACTCTTCCCCAGCTTTCTCCCTCTGTCCTCCCCTAGGCTATGACCTTTTCTCTAGTCACTTCCTTGGTTCTGCCCTGAAGAACCTGAGAAGTGGGTAAAGTAATCACAAACCATTTCGCACCCATATTGCTAAGCTCTTTTGTCTAGGACTAGTCACCATCCATGTTTTTTCTCTGATTTTGGGAAGCTATACAAATGTGAACCAACACTTCTCTCTTGTGTACAGCTCTGAGCCCCCATGATGACAAAGCACAGCAGTTATTTTTTTAAAATGTCTTGTCTCTCTCCTTCAGTACCCTACCGCCTGATACCTCTCACTTTGGCCTTACTGCACAAATTAGTCATTCATTGGTTAACCACTTTATTCCAAAGAAAAACAACAAAACAGAAAACAAAACAGACTCTTAAGAAATAGGGATTGGGAAATAAGATGGGGAAAGTACACATTCATCAAGTCTGTTCTCAAGAGCATGAACAGCTCCAGCTCCTCTGTATTTGCCCCATGTGGTTCCCTTAGGACTGAGACAGTGCCTGCCTTAGAGTCTGAGTGTTTCATTCCTGGGCCAGTTCACTCAAAATGAACAACAGTCCTGCACCTGGACACTTAGCTGGCTTGCCTCCCTCCTCCCTTTTAATAGCCTTGTTTCCGAGTCTGTCTCTTCCTTAAGCCCATTCTGTTCTCTCGGGGCTCACTGTTTTCAGACTGCTCTTCTTCCCAGGGATGGATCTCTAGGGATTCACATTGATAAGCATTCAGAATTCTAGTCTACCAGCAGACCTAGGGCTCTACCAATGCTCTGTTATAGTGACTGTAACAACAATCAGGAACAACAAAACTGAACCTGATGTAACTAGAATGGCCAGGTTTGGCCTTGGAGAAGAGCAGGTTTGATACACTTGCTCCCCTCAGTTCGAAGAGGTGGAGGCCTACTGGGGCAGAATGTGCAGACAGTGTTTGTATAGCTAACAGGTTGATTGGTTTTGCTGAATTGCCTTAGTTTTTAATCTTTATTTAGATGGATGGATGGAGAGGGAAGAGATAGGGCTATTTTAGAAATCAGAGTAATAGAAAACAACAGATAGCAATAAAAATAAGATTAAAATTGTTTTAAATGAATGGACTGGAATTATATGTATCTTAAGTTTGCATTTAATAGATAACACAACAGGTTATTAAGGGAAACTGGGAATGTTTGAGTGAATATTTTCAACCATTTGACAGAGCCTCTGTGAGAGAATGATTCTTTTCTTCCCTTGGCAGAGAGTGTTTTGTTGTATGTGTAAATTTTAAAATACATATATTTTATATATATTTACGTATAAATATATATTTATTTATATTTACATATATTTTATATATATTTACATATAAATATATATTTATTTATATATATTTACATATATTTTGTTATAAAATACATATATTTTAGAATATATAAGAATTTTAAGTATATTTGTAAAATATTTCCAAATTCAAATTTCTGATTAGATATACACAAATGAAAATAAGTACATAAATGTATATTGACACACACACATATTTTTATGTATATATGTATGTAGCAAGCATCCCCCTGGGGCCACTTCCCCAGCTACTCCTCTCACTGGCAGACCAGACCCCCAGAAGGAGGCCAGCTGCTACTCGAAGGATTCTGGGAGTAACTCTGAGAGACTGGGGCCCTAGCACTACCTCTCTTAACCCCTGCTGGCATGCTTGCCATTAACATCAGTCACCCAACGTTCATTTAGCTTCCTGAAAAGGGTATTTACTTATTATATGAACTGTTACTAAAATGAAGCTAGGTGACTCGGTGGGTAAGAGTTAAACTTGGAATGAGGAAACCCTGAAGTCAAATCCCATCTCAGAAATTTCCTGTGTGAATCACGTCACCTTTCTCAGGCTCACTTTCCTCATCTATATAATGGAGAAGAAAATAGGGCTATTGTGAGGATTGTCTTAGATAACACACATACGGTATTTCACAGACTTTAAAGAGTTTATATGTATGAGATACACAAACACACACATTAGCTATATGACCCACCTCAGCTAGGTGACAGTGGAAAGAGCAGCAGACCTGGAGTCAGTTAGACCTGAGTTCCAATCCCACCTCAGACACTTACTAGCTGTGGGATCCTGGGCAAGTCATTTAACCTCTGCCTGCCTTGGTTTTCTCACATGTAAAAATCAGATTTATAATAGCATCTACCTCCCAGGGTCGTTGTGAAGGTCAAATGTGTGTAAAGTGCTTCACAAACCGTAACATGCTGTAAAAATACTAGCTATTTATGTGACTATCATTGTTGTTATTATGGGATAGTATGTTGTCATATAACATCCCCCCAAAAGCCTGGGGTCGTGTTTTCCCATGAATACATACATGTCTGGAGGTGGCTGGGTGGCATAGTGAATAGAGCACTGGCCCTGGAGTCAGGTGGACCTGAGTTCAAATGTGGCCTCAGACATATGACACACTTACTAGCAGAATGACTTTGGGCAAGTCATTTAACCCCAATTGCCCTCCAAAAAGCAACCAAAAAAAAAAAAAATATACATATATATATATATATATATATATATATATATATATATACACACACATGTCCATGAGAACACTGACCTCAGACTTAGTGGTCATAAGCCTAGCTATTATCATACAGAGAGTCAGAAGTACATCTGATTCGTTCAGCGAATAACAAGCTATTTCTGGCTCGGCCTTCTTCATCCGATGGTTATAATAGCCCTACTTTCTAGAGTTGATTAAGGACTTACTCTCAATTCCTTAATGCCTTGTTACACCTTTGATTGGTTGGTTGATGTATAAAATTTGAGGATTCTGAGCCTTCAGTGATTGTACTGTTTGGCAGGCCAAAAAAAAAAAAAAAGGCAGGAGAAATGAATTTAGGGATAAAGAGTAAGAGGGAATTCCAAGGATCTGGAGCTATATAGGCCTCTAGGAGAGGGAAGGACACATATGCAGAGCCAGTATAGAAAAGCCTTAAGTGTGAAGAAAGCTGGAGAGGTCAGCAAGCCCAGAGATGAGCAAACAGTATGCCAGTGCTCAAAAACTGGAGGATGGAGTCTGCAAACTACAAGAAAATTGTTCCCCTTCTCCCCTTAGGCTCCCAGCTTCCTTCACCTCCCCCACCTACTGTATTTGCCCAGAGGGATTACAAAGAGCTTCCCTGAACTACCTCTCCATCTTAAGGGACTGGTAAGGAGAAAAAGAAGAGGGAAAGGAAGATGAAAGTAGAAAGGTGAGGGGGAGGCAACCAAAAGTAGTTTTTTACCCCTATTTTGCCAAGGAGAGATAGCATTTAAAGATTGGGGTACTTTATAGAACATTTCTAGACTTCCCTGAAAAAGTGGTGAATTGTATGCTATAGTAATTTGGAGAGAGAGGGAGTATGGCGGAAAGACAGAGACAGAGAGCAATGTTGCCCCTGGGAATTGTGGGTCATTGCCTCCATCATAAAAACCAGCATGCCAGGGACTGTTTAGTTACACTGGGAATTACCTAACCTTGGGATTAATGGTTGCCCAAGAAAGGATTTGTTTAGATTCCTCCTTTTAATAAATTAAAGCATGTTCCTGTGATACTAGGAACTGCATTCCTGCAAGCAGGTAAGGGCTTCAGGACACAGAGTATATTATGCATTCATGGTCCCAGGTTTCCAGTGTCACACAGATAGAAAGCTCATGGGTGCAGCTCCCCACATGTACATTTATACCACACAGCTGATGTGTAACAGGATTATTGTGGGAGAGCAATACCATAAGTAGCAATGCATATAAACAGAGGGGATAAATGAGAGGAGAGAAATCCAGAAGTGTGCTCCTTCCCAGAGATAAAAACTCTCCTCTCTCTTAACACCTCTCCAAAAACAACATCTCTAGTCAGGGAAATATGACTCATGGCAGGTTACTAATCACTTTGTGCCTATAACTTCTACTTATGGCCTTGGGCTACCCATGAAGGCAGCTGTAGGCAGAACCACAAGGTTTGGGAGTGCTTAAGGGAGAGCCCATTTTTTTTAAAGCTACTTTCCTGTTCCTCACTGGGAATTGAATGGGTCTGCCAGATTATTCCAGATTATGATGATTCTCAATTTCTATTGCTCACATAAGAGAAAACAAAGACTAATAGCAACTAATTTATTTTATATGATACTATAATAAGCAGTGGCAAAGGAATGTACAGAAATTGCAAGAGAAGTGGAGATCACCATAGGGATACATTGACTGGGTACACCCAATACCCAGAAACCAAGACTTGCCTGCATGAAAGAAGTGAAACACAAACTTGGGAGGGGTGTTGCTTTTCTCAATAACTACCTTCTCCCCAGCTCTGGGCTGGGAAGGAAGACCTTGTCTTTAAGGACAGCTTGGGTCACCTCATCCAACCTGCTGTGCTCAGCATTCAGTGGTCACAGTCATTCTTGCCTTGCCTCAACCCCATGTTAACTGGTGGCTCTGCCAACAACAGCTGTTTCTGTTGGTGCCTTTGAAGGGCTGAAAAACACACGCCCAGTCCCATGGGCTTGGGGCTGCAAGGGACTGCATGAGCTTAAGGTGAAGGAGACCCAAAGATACAATCCTTATTCACATATTCCTTATTCTATTTCTGGCATCTTTCTTTCAGAACTTTCCACAAACAATCTCAGAAGCCTTCACATAGTTCATGACTTTAGTGGTCAATAGAGTCCTAGGGAAGCATCTGAATATCTATGGTTGTCCTGGCACACAGCCAGCTTCTGATGCTGAGTTATGTCTGAATAAGAAGCTATAAACCAGAAGAGCAAGAAAATCCCCCAAAATATCCCTGAGCTCTTTGTATCATGAGAGAGTCTCTGACTCAAGAACTATATTGTGTGTGTGTGTGTGTTTGTGTGTGTGTGTGTGTGTGTGTGTGTATGGGTGAGTTTGACTAATTGCTAGCAAAATTTTAGATTGTATTTTTAAATGAATGAGGTGTGAGCATTTTGAAGGGAAGTAGTAATTGCTAAGGGAGCTGCCCTGGATCCATCAAAAATGATAGAGCAAGAGTAACTTAATTTTCTTTTTTGATGTAGTTACTAGACTGGTAAATCAAGAGAATTCTGTAGACATAGTTTACATGGATTTCAAAAAGTCATTTTTAAAAGTCCCATATGATGTCCTTATGCACAACCCATAAATAGATAGAAGTTAAATCAGAGGTTTGCCCCCCTCATTACCCATAAGTGTCTGGCAAAACTCCCAAGTATAGCAAGGATAGCTTGAACCAGGTTAAAATGTAATTGGGAAATGTTTAACTAAATAAAAATAAAATAGATGGCAGATATTGTTAATTTGTGGTTTTCTAAGTCGATATGCAACCTTTTCTATTTGGGTTTGACATCAGTGGGCTAGTTGATTACAGTTAGGTGATTTGAAACTGATTCAATGATTGCCTAAAAAGAGTAGTGGGTCTATATGGGTTTCTAGTGGATTACTTTGCCGTTCAATGTTTTTATCAGCAACTTAGAGGAAGGCATAGCTAGCATGCTTATTCATTTTGCAGATGACATATAATTTATTCATCAGTATAAAAAGCTACCCATGAGGCAACTTCTTCTATCAACACAAATCAAGATCAACAACTGTTCTGCAACTTATAGGCTTACATAGTTAAATGGGACCCTGACCTTCTCATAGTCAAAGGCAAGACTGGAATTCGGGTCCTGATGACTTAGACCAGCTCTATATCCACCATACCATGCTGTCTTTCAACATTCATTTCTGTTAAAAATCCTTGAAAGTATAGGTATAAATGGATTTTTCCTTAAATTGATCAAAAGCATTTATCTAAAACCATCAGCAGGCATTATTTGTAATGGAACTAAGCTAGAAGCCTTCTGAGTAAGAGCAGGTGTGAGACAAGGCTGCCCACTGTCACCGACATTATTCATTTACCAAGTTAAGGTCAAAATGGACGCATGACCTAGATATAAAGAGAGAAATTACAAGAAAACTTGAAGAACATGGAACATATTACTTAGCAGATTCATGAATAGGCATATAATTTATGAATAAACAAGAGATAGAGAACAGAGTAAGCTATAAAATGGATAATTTTGATTACATTAAATTAAAAAGGTTCTGTACAAATAAAACAAATGCTGGCAAGATCAGAAGGAAAGCAGAAAATTGGGCAAAAAATTATAGACAGTTTCTCAGATAAACATCTCATATCTCAAATATATAAAGAACTTTGTAAAATCTATAAGAATATGAGTCATTCAGTTGATAAATGGTCAAAGAAGATGAAAAGACACTTTTTAGATAAAAAATCAAAACAATATAGAGTCATATGAAAAATGTTCTAAATAATTATTTATCAGAGAAATGCAAATTAAAACAACCTTGAGATATCATTTTACACCTATCGAATTGGCTAAAATGATTGAAGGGGAAAGAGACAAATGTTGGAGGGGATGTGGAAACTTTGGGATATTAATTTATTGTTGGTGGAATTGTGAAATGATCCAACCATTTTGGGGAGTAATCTGGAATTATACACAAAGACTTATTAAGCTATTTATACCCTTTGACCCTGTAATACCACTACAATCTCTCTTTCCAAAGATCATTAGGGAAAAAGGAAAAGAACCTATATGTTCTAAAATATTTATAGAAGCTCTCTTTGTGGTAGCAAAGAACTGGAAATTGCAGGAATGCCATCAGTTGGGGAATGGTGGAACAAGTTGTGGTGTGTGACTGTGATGGAATACTACTGTGTTATGAGAAATGATGAGCTGGATGATTTTGAAGAATATCATTAGACTTGCACAAAATAATGAAAAGCAAAATGAGCAGGACCAAGAGGACATTGTATATAGTAACAGCAGTGTTGTTTTAAGAACAACACTAAGCAAGTATTTTTTAATATTATAAATACCCAAATTAACTACAAAGAACATATGAAGGAAGAAGCTATCTGCATCCAGAAAAAAAACTAATAGAAGTATGTATATAATCTTACACACACACACACACACACACACACACACACACACACACACACACACACACACACACACACGTATCTAATGGTAGCTATCCCTAGGACAGGGTGGAGGGTATGAGAGGGAAGAAAAAAAGGAAAAATGTACATGATAACTTTATATTTAAAAGGAATAGCAAGTTGTACATAATAGATTTGCAGTTTCGTGTACAATCATCTTTTTATTATTCTGTGTTATGGAAATGTTTGTTTTGTTCTATAAATTAAAAATAAATTTAAAAAACTAAAAAAAAAAAAAGACATTATGGAAGCCAACCAGGCCTTCCTCAACAGAATCCTGGGTGTCATTGTTGAAAAGAGAGTCTGGTAGCCCTGGCATTTCTTACGCAAAGTTCTTCTTTAGCAGCATCTACTAAATCTGTATTTCAAAGAAAGAGGAAGAGGCCCATAGGTACAAAAGTATTAATAACAGCTCTTTTTGAAGTGACAAAGAACTGGAAACTAAGGGGGTGCTTATCAATTAGAGAATGACTAAACAAATCATGACAAAATATCATGAAATGTTATGATGCATGGCAAATAGGTGGTGCAGTGGATAGAGTGCTGGGCCTGGAGTCAAGGAAGACCTGAGTTCAAATCCAGCTTCAGATACTTACTAGCTGTGAGACCCTGGGGAAGTCACTTAATCTCTGTTGGTCTCTCTTTCCTCAACTGTAAAATTGAAAAATAATAACAACACCTATCTTGTAAGGTTATTGTGAGGACCAAATGAGATAATATTTGTAAAGAGCTTAGCATAGTGCCTCGCACATAGTAGGCTTATTCCCTTTCCATCCATAAGAAATGACAAAAGTTACAGTTTCAGAGAGACTTAGAAAGACTTGTGTGAACTGGTGGAGAGTGGAGTGAGCAAGAGAATAATGTATATAATAGCCAACAACTTGGGAAGACTTAAGAACTCTGAGCAATGTGATGGCCACCCAAGGCTCTAAAGGCTGATGCTGAGCTATGCTGTTCACCTCCTCACAGAGAAGTGATGGGCTTTAGATGGCATACGACTTCCAGTTCTGAACATGGACAACATGGAAATTTCTTTTGCTTCTCTATGCATATTTGTTATAAGAGTTTGGTTTTCTTGTTCTTTTACTTTGGGAGGGGGAAGTGGAAGGGAGAGAAATAAAGGTTTGTTAAATGAAAAATAAAATAAAATGAAAGACTAATAAAATTATACTCCATAAGTAGTAGAGAAGAACAATTTAGAAAATGATACCTGCCTAAAACAGGAATGAGTGTATCCGGTAACTTTTTAATATGAAATTACTCTTTGGATATCATGTTTTCTATTTTCTTGCAAATATCACCAAGATTCAAAGTCTTAATAGAAAGTCCTAGACCCAGGCCCCACAGAGTATTTCTCATCAATTCCACCAACCATCTCAAGCAACCCCAACACACCAGATGTATTAGGAGCAGACTAAACTGTTTCTCTCTTTTTTTAATGGACTATCTTTATCCCATTTCATAGTGGATTTGGGGGCAAGATAAGGAGAGAAGAGTCAAAAGTCTTCTGCCTTTTGACTTGGGTTGAAGATAGTGAAAATAGAGAAGATAGAATCACAGAAGGGCAACTAGGGTCATAGTGGATAGAATGAGTTCAAATGTAGCCTCAGGCACTTATTAGCTATGTGAACCTGGACAAGTCACTTAACCCTGTTTGCCTCAGTTTCCTTCTCTGTAAAATGAGCTGGAAAAGGAAATAGCAAACCACTCCATTATCTTTGCCAAGAATACCCCAAATGGGGTCACAAAGAGCCAGATATAACTGAAAAACCCAATCACAGAAGATAATTGGGACAAAGAGAGTTCCATGTGAAGCACAGAGATGAGCTCTAATTGGTAAGGTGAGATAATGTCCCTTTTCCAACACATAAAGTCTGAGAGGCCACACTGTATTCAGGTTTTCTTAGGCTCATGCAGATATTGTGGATAAATATAGGGTTGCTTGGATCCAAGACCATCATCCGTGGGAGCTGGTAAATAGCACGAAACTCTTGACTTGGCTCCATTTCTGTAAGGCCTTATGATGGATTCAGAGACGCTCCCTGTTTCTTACTGCCAATAATTCTGGACCATGGTTCAGATCCTTAGAAAAGAGAGTCCCTTTCCCATACTTTCATCTTCCTTACCATCAAGCAAATCACCTACAACTCAGCCATATTCTCCAGGCAGTTACTGAGTAACTAGTTCTTAACATTTGTTCTGGGGCATGTGGTTTCCACTGGAAAAAAAAGTTTCTCTTAGTAGAACTTTTAAACTTGTTAGCGGGAATGCTACAAGCAGCTGCTATGGGGGTGTAAGACCAAGAACACCAGCACACAGGAGGGCTGCTAACAGGTTCTTGATCTGCTTTTCTAAAGGCAAGACGGCTTTAAAGGAGTTAGTAATCTTACTTTAATTAAACAATGAGAAAGATATATGAGTACAGAGAAATGAATATCCAAGAAAGAATCCAATAGACAGGGTTCCAACTGTCTAAACAGAGTGAAGAGCACCAGCATCTGGGTTCGCAAAGCTGGGGGGGCCCCTTAACGGTGGCTACCCTGAGTCTCCTCTGGCCAAATCACAAAGAAACATTCTTCCCATGAGGGAGTCCCAAAGTAAAATAGGATATATAGTTTTCAGCTAATAGGTTCAGAGCCAGAAGGTATCATAACTCACAGTGACTCAGTGCCTAATTGGCTCAGGGCCAAATGTGTGAAAGCCTTCCTGCAAGCAAGCTTCCCTGTAAGCGAACTTCCCCCTAAGCAAGCTTCTCTTTAGGCAAGTTCCTCCCCCAAGGCAATATAAATCTCCCTGAATATATATAGTTTTCACTGGTTCTTTGTGACTTAAGATGTGTCACAGCACTGAACCCTGGCCCAGTTCAAAGCAGCAAGACATCCATGATTGAAACACCTGTGTACCTTTAGATCTGGGAGCACAGTCCTTTCCCAGCTCATTGTACAGATGAGGAAACTGAGGCAAATAGGGTTAAATGACTTGACCAGGATCACATACCTAATAAGTGTCTGAGGCCAGATTCGAACTCAGGAAGATAAGGCTTCTTGACTCTAAGCCTGGTGTTCTACCACTGTGCCACCTAGCTACCCTGGCCTGTGAGCATGTTCTGCTGCTATTATTAAAAACTTGATAATAAAACTTTACTTCTTATTAACATAACTTAAAATATCAGGTAGGTTATTTCCAGTCAGATCAGATTCTCAGTACAAAACCCACTCATGAGATTTAAGTTTATAAAAACTTCTACCTGGATGAGTTGATGTGTCTATGTGTTTTTATACTTACTAGAAACCAACTCGTTTTTTGTTTTATTTTATATAAGTAACAATTGTAGCATTTTTCTTAATTATATACAAATCTATGGTGAAATGGAAGATGGAGAGTTGGGGACTTTGCTACTTGGTAGCTGGATGATCTTGGACAGATAATTCCACCTCTCTGAACATCTTTCTTTCTCTTCATTGGTAAAGTGAGGCAGCTGGACTACTTAATTTCTAAGGTGCCATCCATCAAGCAACGATTTTCACCATAGCTCTTGTGTTTAGTGAATAGCTTTCCCTTAGAAGCTTCAAAAGTCTTCTTTTCCAAAGCCATCAGAATATTCAGTCAAACTGAATACACTCTATGGGTACTTCAACACTTTGTGGAAGAGCTAATCATTATAAGTTTGGGATTCACAAAGACACAGTTCTGTGTAGCAATACTTAGAAGCAATTGCTGTAAGGACAAAGAAACCCAAAACGCAATAGAATCCAGTCATGAGATTGGTGACCTTATGTCTAGGGCTGTACTGGAACCAACTCAAACCAGCTCTTGAGAGGGATTGTTAAATTTTCAATGTGAGCACTTACATCTCAGAAATCAGCAAACCACAAATCAGGGCTTGATTTAATCTTTTGTTGATTTCTAGATGTAGGAAAGTGGTGGAGAAAATGTTAATAATACAGATGTGCTTTAAAGTATGTCCTCAGAGAGTTGCTTAGATCACTTCACAAATTATTTCAGGGGACAGAAGAACAAAGTACATTCACTCCCGTCTTCTCCCACAAAAGTGTGACTTATTTTTAGATGGATGAATGTCTTGTGAATGAGAATGCCATCTTTCTGCCACAGCTATGAAAATAAAATCCTAGTTATTTGCCAGCTCCCTGACAGGCAAAGATGTTACTGATTTCGTAGGCTAATCTTTAAAAAAAAAATTAACCTGTTAGAGTAGATATATGGATAAATGTCAACAGAATTTTTAAAGTGTTTTTTTATTCTTATCTAAGGCTTTTAACAACAGATATTGTAGGGTGACTGGGGTGGGTGTCTTTTCTCTATATCACTTTGAAAAGTAAGGAGAAAATCCCTATTCCTGCTCCAGAATATCAAGAATACAGAGGTATAGCTAAAAGAATCCTCATTCATTTTTTACAACTGAGGAAACTGAGACTCGGAAATGTAAAATGACTTGCCCAAGGTAGTACGCATGGGTCAGCTAGGATTTGAAATCACATCCTCTAACTCCAAACACAGGTTTGATTCAGCCTGCTTCCCTAGATCAGCTGGCAATCTATTTAACCAACAAAAAAGATCTTCTTTTAACCAACTTCTTGTTGTTCAGACATTTCAGTTGTGTGTGAGTCTTTGTGATCCCATTTGGGGTTTTCTTGGCAAAGACACTGGAGCGATTTGCCATTTCCTTCTCCAGCTCATTTTACAGATGGGGAAACTGAGGCAAACAGGGTTAAGTGATTTGCCCAGGGTCATACGGCTAGTACATGTCTGAGGTCAGATTTGAAGTCATGAAGATGAGTCTTCCTGACTCCTGACCTAGCACTCTATCCACTAAGATCTTTTAGCTAACAAAAGATCCTCATTTAATGTAGTAAAACCCCCAATCTACTGGAAATTTGGAGTTTTTCAGCTAAATGCTTTTTAAAGGAAAGTTGATCATCAGACTTTGGCAGCTGCTGGCATGAATCTTGGGTGAAACACTACTGACGCACAGGTTCATTTTACAGGGCTGGAATTATGGGGCCTCTTGGCGAGGAGTTGCTGCTTAGTATTCTAACCCACATTTCCTCCCACCCCCAGCCTCCCTGCACTGCACATTCAGACACTGCCCTCCTCTCATCCTTCATCTTTTGTTTCATATTATCCCATCTTCAAAGTATAGAAAACTGGAATCAGGAGCAGGGAGTGAATGCCTGGAAATGAAATTGATTCCAGTAGATTTTGGGTGACTGGAAGAATGGGCCACATCTAAAGAGGTGATACTTAATTAGGATCACCAGAAAGTGCTGCCTTCAGGGTTAACTGCTACCTTGAGTACCAGGTCAAGAAAAATGTTGGCCAGACTGCAGTTTGTATAGAAAATACTCTGGGGTTTTAGTCAACTGCAACTGTATTCAGATGTGTGATGCAACTGCTAAAACAAAAACAAAAACCCCTGACTGATTCTGCAGTAGATGGCTTTGACAGAAATACTATGACCAAACAAAGAAGTGAATAGTCCAGCTCTGTTCTCCAGGGGTCAGGATCATAGGCATCGTACTCACATCGTATTTTAGAACAGACATTGAAGACTGGAGAAGAGGAAGGAAGCATTCATTAAGTACCTTCTGTGTGTCAGGTGCTTTACAAATGTTATCTCATTCGATCTTCACAATAATCCTGGGAGATAGGTGGGAATATTACGCCAGTTTTATAGTTGAGGGAATGAGGTTAAGTGACTTGCCCAGAGTCACACAGCTAGTAAGTGTTAGAATCCAGATTTGAACTTGGGTCTCCCTGACTACAGGCCTGTCACGCTATCTGCTGTGACAGGTGCCTGCCACTAGATGTGAAGAAGTGTGAAATGACCTTAAAACCTGCTAAGGAGGGACTTAAAATCATTGCCCATTCCTACAGCTTTGACAATGCAGTAGGGACAAAGGAGAAACCCAATAGACTTAACAAAATGCTTACCAGGCCTCAAATCAGAGTAAGGAGTGGATGGGAAACATTGGCAAAGGGATTAACTTTGCCAAAAGGGTAAAACTGGATGAAACATTATATCATAAGGTCATTTTGTGGATTCATCTAAGCATTCATTCATTTTCAGTCATGTCCAACAACTCTTCATGACCCCATGTGGAGTCTTTCCTGGCAAAGATACTGGAGCAGTTTGCCATTTCCTCCTCCAGTTCACAGATAAGGAAACTGAGGCAAAAAGTGACTCGCCCAAGGTCACACAGCTAATTAGTGTTTGAGGACACATTTGAACTCAGGTCTTCCTGACTCCAAGCCTGGCACTCTATGTACCGTGCCACCTAGCTGCACTAGCATGGCTCTTATTAAATTCTGCAAATCTAATAAGAGGAACTTTAAATTTAAAAATCTACTTAATGAGTACTGGATAGGGAGGTATGATTAGACATAGTTTTCTCTGAAAAAGCTCTGAGAGGTTTAGAGGACCTCAAACTCCATATGAGTTAGCAAGTAGTGTGATATGGTCAGAAAACCTCAGAGGGCCTCTGGTCATGGAAGGGCGTCTGAGAATATGGAGGTGGTGATCCTGCTCTTATGTGCAATTCTAGGCATCACATTTTAGCAAGGACATTGATAAGAGAGTGTCCAGAGGAAGGCAGTAAGACTGGCACGGGACCTAAATTTAGACTTGAAGGAGCCCTGGGTGTTTATCCTGACAAAGAGAGATTGAGGGGCACTGTGTCTCCAAGGATCTGAAGAACTCTCTTAGGTAAGGGGATTAGGTTTGATCTGTTTGACATGAGAGGGCAGAGATGGGCCTGCATAGAGGGAGATGCCCTGTTACTCCTTACCCATATGACCTTGGATGAGTCATTTAATCTCTTAGTCACCAGTTCCTATAAAATGAGGGGATTTCAAGAGGGGACTAGATACCCTCTAAGTTCCTTTCTAGTTCCTCAATCAGGAAAAAAGAAACAACTTTCTAACAATTAGAGCTAACTGATACGAAATTGGCAACCTTAAGAGGTGGCAGGTTCTCCCTCTATGGAGGTCTTCAAGCAGAAGCTGAATGCCCACTTGCCTGGTGTGTTATAGTGGGGACTGGCTGGCTTCTGAAGTTCTTCCCATCTCTATGATTCTGATCCCTGTGGTATGAAATCCCCTGTTCCAGCCTTGAGTTATGCTCCTTTCTCAGTACCTTGGACCTGCTTTCCTGAGAAACCCAACAAGCTTTGTGCTGGTACTTGTACTTGACAGCCTGCCCCTGATTTCCCCAGGATTGGGTTCCCTCTCCAGCCCAATGACAGCCCTAATTCTTAACATAGTTGGACACTATTGTCTAATTTCTTCCTGAGAAAACTGCTTCAGACAGATAGGTATCAAAAAAAAAAAATCTTACTTCCCTAGAAATATCCCCCAGTGGGGGTGCCAGAGACCTCTGATTGGTAGCTCGACCTGAAAGCAGATCTCTGAAGAACTGTCTAAGCCCATCTCCCACCTCTAGCAGGATTCTAAATAAATTGCCCTGCCTAAGTGCCTATGGTGAGTCTCACCTGTTCCAGACCCTCAAGATAAATCAGCCATGTGGGCTCTCAGGTGATACTAAGTCCAATTTGTAACCCTCTGAAAACTGTAGATTTAGTTCTCTCTAAGGGAGAATGAAAACCCCAGAAATCCCAAGCTAACATGGTGGTAGTTGAAACAAACAGTGGAAATAATGAACTGTTCTGTGACCATAACTCACTACTACTTTTCCCAGTGGTACTGGTGATTAGTTGGCTGGGGCTGCCCAATTCAATCATGGCTTGGAACCAGGGGAAGGTCACATTCTGAGCCCGGGGCTCCTTGACATGAGACCCAGAATACAGGTATGTCTCACAGCCAGACCCTGAGCTACCCGCCCTCCCCAGCACCAGAACCATGGGAATGTCTTGAGCTCTCCTGAAGTATTGCCCTTGCACAGGTGGCAAGGTCAATGAGGATGATAGTAATAATACTAACTGACATTCATATAGTGTTTTAAAGTTTGAAAAGCCCTTTACAGACACGATTACATCTGATCCTCACAAGGAACCTATGAAGCAAATACAATAGATATTGTTATCCCTATTTTTCAGATTAGAAAACTGAGACTCTGAGAGGTTAAGTGGCTTGCCCACAGTCAGTGAGTGGTCAAAGCCAGAATTTCAACCAATGTCTTCTCTGTATCTAAGGCCCGTGCTCTTTCTACTACCTGCGTGGCCTCTGTCATAGGATCAGCCATCACATGAGCAGAGAAAGAACACAAACCAGCTTCTTGTATCTCATCTCCAGAGCTACTACTTCTAGCATCAGGGTGATCCACTGACCACTGTTCTAGTAACTCCACTAAGAAGACATCTTTTGATGAAAACCGTAGCTTCTAACCTTGATCTTCCTCAGCACCTACCCTGCCCCCTACAGTTGCCTAGGCAGTGACCACCCAGAGGACGCCAGGCTGATTTACAGTAGGCTCTAAGAGCAACCAAAATAACAGCAAAAGGCGCCCACAACATTGTATCCTGGAGGAGGTGACCAGCGTGGGGACATGATGGAGAACTCAGATGTTCAACATGATTGCAGGTGGGTGGGAAATGAGGATTGTTGTTGCTGTTGTTGTTGTTATTCTAACAGTTATTCTTAATAATAACTAACATTTATGTTATATCTCTAGGTTTGCAAAGCCCTTTGCAAATATTATTTCACTTGATCTTGTCTAGTTCTGGCTACAAATGTTCCTAAGAGTTAGAGCTGCTCAGAGGTAATGAATAGGCTGCTTTGGGAGGTGGTCGGTTCTGTTACCGCAGGTCTTTTTGCAGAGGCAGGATGGTCACTCCTCTAAAATGTTGTACAAGAGGGTTCTTGTTGGTGGAGATGACTTCTGAGGTCCCTCCAGATGTGGCATGCTCACCTCTACTCCAGACTATACCTTGCCCATCCCCGCTAGTGTTGGAGGGGCAAGATGCCTTCATCCAGAACATACTAGACTCATGAAACCTGGCTCATTCTATGACTCCCTGAACAACTTCTCCACCTCTTCCTCCACAGTGGCAATGCCTCCATCCCTCCAGGTGGTGAATTCCTCCACAGAACCTCCATTTGAGAAAGCACTCACTCCCAGACAACTTCTTCACCATGCACCCTTTGCCCCTTTCAGCTTCCTTGTATAGGTTGCCTTCCCCTGTTAGAATATAAACTCTTTGAGGGCAAGAACTGTTTTTTAGCTTGCATTTATATTCCCAGTACTTGGCACAGTAACTGGTACTGGTACTTCTTCTCTCCCTCTCTCTCCCTCTCCCCCCCTCCCCTCTCTCTCTCTTTCTCTCTCTCTCTTCCTCTCTCTCCCTCCCTCTCTCTCTGTCTCTGTCTCTCTGTGTCTCTCTGCCTGTGTCTCTGTCTCTCTGTCTCTTTCTGTCTCTCTCCCTTCCCCCCCCCCCCAGGGTAGTACCTACTATGATCACAGTAATGAGCTCAAGGAGCAGCCATAGAAGCCAATATACAATGACCATGATTTACTTGATAGAGGCTTTCCATCAGGACATAGCCTCAAGGTCCAGGGATCTGTACTTGGCCTTGTGCTGTTTAACTTTTTTTTTATCAGTGACCTGCATGAAGTCACAAATGGACTGTTCATCAGATCTGAAGATGCCACAAAGCTGAAAGAGATAACTATCCAGTGGATAGCAGAATTAGGATCCAGAAAGATCTTGAAAGCTAAGAATATTGGGCTGAATGCAATTAGATAAAAGTTAATAGGGATAAATGTGAAATCTTAAATTGGGGTTACAAGGTAGGGGAAGCATGATTTGACAGCAGTTTGATGGGGAAATATCCAAAGGTATTAGTGGTTTGCAAGTTCAATAGTATTATATGGCAGACACAAAAGGAAATGAGATCTTGGGCTATGTTGAAAGAGGCTTAGTTTTCCAGAATAAGGAGTTAATAGTCCAGCTGTACTGTTCTGATCAGAGCACGCATCTGGAGAATTGTGTTTAATTTGAATTTAAGAAGGCCATCATTATGCTAGAAAGCACGCAGATACCAAGAGCAACCAAAATGGTGAAAGGTCTTGTGTCCAATACTATATGAGGAAGGAAATAATAATGTTTAGCTTGGAGAAGTCTCTAGGGAAAGCCTGATCACTCTCCTCAAGTACTTGAAGGGCTGTAATGTGGGATGAGGATTGGACTTGCTCTCTTTGGTCCCAGAGGGCAGAACCAGAAGAATTTGGTCAAAGTTTCAAAGAGCCAGATTTCAGCTTGATGTTAGGAAAACCTTGCCAATAATTTAAGCTAACCGCAAGTGGAAGGGGCTGCAGGAAGTATGGATTCCCCCTCCTCAGAGTTCTTCAGTAGGAGTCTGGATGATCACTTGTTGGGGATGTGGGTAATCTTTGTCCGGTATGGATTGGCCTACATGGATATTGAGGTCCTTCTCTCAAATTTTGTGAATCTGAATGGAATAATGGTGTCTTTTCCCACATCTTATGGGCCCAAATATGAGAGCGAAGCAGAGTTGGGGACTGATCAGTGCTGTCATAAAAGGGTAGTTTTGAAGGAGCATATTTACTAGTCAGATGGCCATTTCTCAGGCCCTCCTGATAGTGTAGCTCCAATTCAGTTCACTAATTCACTTTAGCAGGCATTGAGTAAGAGCCCATTATGTACCAAGCACCATGTTAGGCACTACAGATATAAGGACAGGCTTATATTCTACATTTTCTTCCCTGACTTGAACTCTCCTGAGGACCTGGATTCACACTTTTCTATTGGTTCCTTGGATTTGGTATCCTGAAGAAGTCACTCACACTTTGGATCTGACCTGGAGAGAATTTATCCTTATGGCTGGTGACATCACCCTCATCACCACCAGATATCTGTTACCTTCCTGCTTCTCTCACAAACATATGCTACATAGGACAGTTAGGTGGCCCAGCAGGTAGAGTGCTAGACTTGGGCTTAGGAAAACCAGAGTTTGAAGACCACTTCAGCCACCTATTACTTGTGAATCTGGCAAAGTCACTTATCCTTCCTGAGCCTGAGTTTCCTCATCTGTAGAATGGGGTAACAGTAGTACCTACCTTACCAAGTTGTTGTGAGGATCAAATGAGATCATTTAATGTATGTAAAACACTGAATACTAGCCCTTATTACTCTCAAAGAAACTAGGATTATTTAGCTTAGAGAAGAAATACAAAAGAAATGTTGTGACTGTCTTCAACTATTCAAAGGGCTATTATATAAAGGTAGAAAAAATGTAGAATCTGGAGTGAGAGGATCTGAGTTTGAATTCAGATTCTGCTCATTTCTACCTATGTTACCTTGGTCAAGTCCCTTCACCTATGTGGTAATTCCTTCATCTGTTAAATAAGGGTACCAGACTGAATGACCTCTGAGGTTGCTTTTGGCTCAGAGTCTATGAATTCATGAATGATTGGAGTTATTCTGCTTGGTTCTGGAGGGGAGAGCTAGGGAACTAAAGAAAATAGATTTCAGCTTCACATAATAGGTTGCTTCATTTGAATTCCTTTTTAATTGAAGGATTCAAATGGAGGCCTGAACACAATTTTTCAGAACACTATAGAGGGGATACATGCCTGTCTAGAAGGTCAAGAGCACCTATGTTTTTCCATTGTCATCCAAAGGATCAAAAATCTATGTATGCAAGCTGCAAGAATTTAATTATAAAATTAATTACTTTCCACTTCAATTATAATTGCTAATTGATCCAAGCTTAACCAGAGTGACACCTTGGTAGCAATCAGTTATACAACAGTAATGAGAGACAGGGAGTTGGATTCTACTGACCTACTTGTTAATGTATGCTAACTAATTAGAGAAAACGTTTTTTCCTAAAATTCTCAAGAAAGCCCCCTCACCAAATCAGGTGAACTACACTGAGCCTTCTGCTCACAGGGAGTGTGGGCCAATTTTATGGCATTCCTGCTAATTTTCATTGACCGATGAAAGGCTTTCAAAAGTAACTCCATGCTCTAGCAGATGGGGAAGATAACCTCCTTCCTCTCAGGAAGCTGTCAGATGTACAGTGGGGTGCCTCTCTTATGCTTCCAGAGATGGAGCTCCTTCCTGAGTAAATTATGCAGAGGTGGAGGCAGAGGCTCCAGGGTTCCTACTGCTGGACACTCTGCAGCCAGAACCAAGGCAGTTGTCCTATTCCTCACCTTGCAAATGTCTGGGCAGTAAAGTACAAAGAAACTGGTGAAAGAGAGAAGACAATGGCTACTACCAGTTGGTGCTTTGCCCTTCTCCATATGCCTTTCACACCGTAGGCTGCTCTCAAGTGACTACTTATGCCTTTCAGAATGGCACTTGGTGTTCATTATTAAACTTCTTTTACCTTTAGAAAAATGTTTGGAGTGATGGTGGTCACCAGTATGATATTCCTTTGCATCCTTCCCCAATTAAAGAGATAGTCCTGCCACCAGTCTCTGAGGGGTACTTTTGACATGAACGTTTGATTTGGAGTCAAACCATTCATTCTTCCCAAATGCTTCAGATATTTACATTAAAATAGTTTCTAAGGAAAGGGTATATAGATGTGGGAACCAAGAACCAAGGAGCCTACTGCAATAGTGCAGGCAGGTGGTGGGGAGAATCTCTACTATTGTGGGACACTGGGGATTATAAGAGGAAGGGATGAAATACTGGATAGAACCAACAAAACTTGGTAGTTGTTTAGATGCAGAAAGTGAGAGAAGAAAGAATCAAAGAAAAACCAAAGTTTCACACCCTGGATTTTTACTCTTGAAGAATAGATAGTAACACCGAAGTCAGAAGATAGGACAGTTTTATGCTCTGATCAAGACAATGATCCAAGACAATACTAAAGGACACATGATGAAGAATGCTCTCCACCCCCAGAGAGAGAACTGATGAACTCTGAGTTCAGATTGAAGCAGACTTTTTAAACTTATTTTCTTGGTTTTTATCTTCTTGTGCAACAAGGCTAATATGGAAGTATGTTTTGCATAACTTCCCATGTGTACTCAATATTAAATTACATGCTGTCTCAAGGAGAGGGGAGAGGCAAGAGAGGGGGAGAGAATTTGGAACTCAAATTTTTTTTAAATGAATGTTTAAAAAATTTACATATAATTGGAAAATAATGACGTAATTTTTTTTTTAATTTAAAAGAAGGTAGAACAGTTTTAGTAGAAAAAATAAGCCTTGTTGAATTTGAGGTATTAATGAGACATCCAGATACAGAGAGGTGGCCTGTGAGTAGATAAAGCTCAGGAAAGAAGTCAGACTTTTGGAATCATCTTCATAGAAGTCATAGTTGAAGGCACAGGAATGAATGAGATTGCTAAAAGACAGAGTATAGAGAAAAGAAGGGAGGATCAAGGACAGAACCTTAGGACAGGTAAGAACTGTTATTAGAACTAGGGATTGTAGGCATTTCTGAAACCAAAGGAAGAGAGAGTGTCAAGCAGGAAGGGGTGGCTTACGGGCAAAAGTTTACCATGGACTGATTACAGATGTGGAGTTGGAAAGGACTATATGTGTGCATTGCTACCATGTACTCTAAGTTTGTGCCCACTCTCACCATAGACCCCTTATGTATTTATGTGAGTGTGCCCAAAACCGATATGAGATATCTTTGTAACTATTGTTTTTTCTATACCACTGTAGTGAATACCTTTTCTCTGAAGCTACTTGTAGGCTGATTATTAGTAGGAAGTACAGCGGTGGGGGCTCATGTGTGACAGTGTTAGAAACAGCCTCTCAGGGTTAAGTCAAAAATCCTGAATGTGAATAGCAGCCACTCTCCAGGTATCTGCTTTGCCAATGCAAATGAGAATTGGGGGAGTTACCTGGGAGGAACTAACTACACACTCTTTGTCAACCTCAACACCCTATTATTTGGTCCATACTAAAATATTGCATCCTGAGCCCTAGGTCTCACACCTCACCAGCTCCTTCTGGGTCTTTGTTTGTGATTCCTGGTTTTGATACTGTTTCTACTTCAGTCTTCTGCCTCTGATCCTTTAATCTCAATGGCTTGGCTACTCAGTTTTTAATCTTTGCTCATTTACACCATGATGTTGACCAACCTCTCCCAGAAACTTCTCAAGTACAACCTTCCTTTCTTGCTTCTTTCACCCCAAATGGGAAGGATTTATTTAGCACCATAGACCCAGCTCAGCTACAGTCCTTAACAGATCCCTTCACAGGCACCAAGCAAGAGTATACGGCAAGGGTTGTGCAAGAGGCAAGAGTGCTACAATAGAGCAGAATCGTCATTGAGGAATGACTGAACAGAGGGCAGTGTATGATTACAGGATACTATTGGGTCACAAGTATCACTATGAAGAATTCAGAGAAACATGGGAAACCTTATGTAAACTGATGCAGAATGAGATAAGCAGAGGCAGAAAAGCAACATACATCATGACTACAACAAGGCAAATGACAATAAATCAATGAGCATTTATTAAACTCCTACTACATGACAACACTGTGCTAAGTACTGGGAATACAAATGCAAAAGATCCCTAAAACAATTTCAGACACTGAATAATTGTAACAACCAGTATGGGCCTTGGAGAAGAGACCTGGAAATCTGTCCCCTTCCTCCCGGCAGATTAAAGCATACCCTGTCAGATACAGTCATTGTGCTGGTTTTGCTCAACTGTTTTCTTGGTTAGAAGGGAGGTTCATGGTGAGGGAAGCAGGGTATTTCTGCAAATGACCATACCACAAAAATAGCAATAGAACTTAACCACATTTTTAAAAGGACAGAAAATCTGTTGTGTAAAAGTTTCTATGAAGCTTAGAAATGTACTTTTTACATTTGTTCAATTTTCTTAGTAACAGTATAACTTTTCTTTCCTTCCCATATGGCAAACCTTGGAGTATGTCTCCATTTTTGTAAGAAAATATTTTCATAGAAAAAAATGGGTCATTCCTCCAGAAAGGAAGGATGTGGCTATCACTGTTATTCAATCTTTTTTCAGAGTTGTCTTGACTCTTCATGACCCCATTTGGGGTTTTCTTGGCAAAGATACTGAAGTGGTTTGCCATTTCCTTCTCCAACTTATTTTACAGATGAGGAAACTGAGAAAACAGGATGAAATGACTTGCCCAGGGTCACACAGCTAATAAGTGTCTAAGGTCAGATTTGAAGTCATGGAGATGAGTCTTCCTGACTCCAGGCCTGAAGCCTACCCACTGCACTACCCAACTGCCCAAGAAACAAAGTTTTGTATATGTATTATATAAGATGAATGTATGGGGCAGCTAGGTGGTGCAGTGAACAGAGAGCCGGCCCTGGAATCAGGAGGACCTGAGTTCAAATCTGGCCTCAGACACTTAACACAAAAACTAGCCATGTGACCTTGGGCAAGTCACGTAACCCCAATTGCTCTGCCCTCCCTCCTCCAAAAAGCAAAAAAAAGATAAATGTATATGTTATATACACGTTATATCTCACATAAGATATGTGTGAAATAATTACAAATGTATATGTATATATAACCTACACATTTGTATATTCTGTATTTCATGTGTATGTGTGGATGGGTAGATGGATGGATGAATGGTGTATGTGTGTGTGTATGTGTGTGTATGTGTGTATGTACATGCATGCTTGTGCATGCATGCACTAGGTTTCCAAGCCAGCTTTCCTAAATTGCTTTAACCAAAACTGTAACTGAACAGTAAGACTAATAGAGATCACCTAAATTCTGAGTCTTGGGCATGGGAGTGGGTAGACAGGAGGTTGTGCGTGGTATTGGATAAAAAGAAATTTTTCCTCATTTCCTTGGGTATGGGACAAATCCTATGGAAATTTTTTGAAACATGAATTTTGGTTTTGTTACTATCCCAACTCCCTTTCTGTTCCTCTCTGACATCTCCTAGTGACCCTCTTTCCAGATTCCCAAAGTCCTCAGTCCCCCATTGCATCTCCCTACCTAGGCCTACTCTATTCCAGTAAAGTGCTCCGTGATGCTAAATTACTCATCTTTTTCTTAACAGCAAGTCAAAATTTCCCACCCCTTAGTAAAGGAATCTCAGCCAGTTATGAGAATAAGAATCTGATACCTAATTCATACTAATATGTGGATGACTGATAAACCTTTTCATCCACTCAGTACTATTTAAATTTAATTCACCATTCCTTAGGTATCTAAGTCAAAGAAACTATTAATCTTTTTAAAAGAAATTGTTAACTCAAATCCAATTGGTGGAATTTCAGCCAGCATGACAGAATACAATGAAGCTTTTTAGGTTTGGAAGGAGATTTTGAGAACAGTGGGGGGGGCCCCCCACAGAGAGATAGGCCTGAGATTGTGATAGCCTCTACCTGCAGGCTTTTTAAGGAGTTGTGATCTCACAGTCATTTCCTTCCTTTCACTTCTGAACCTGAAAATTTTCCAAAAGCTTCACATTTTTGTTTTTGGCCTTGTTTCTTCACAAGGGGGTCATAAGTAGTTGCAACACTGTGTAGATGGGAGATGTTGGGGGAGCTGATTTGCCTCTCTGAGTCATTCATAAACCACAGAACCTTGAGGTTGGCTAGGACCTTATGGGTCAGTTTGTTCAGCCTCCCACCCCATGCAGGAATCTATAAGGCCTCTGTAAAATGAACTATTGGGATTTCACAAAGACGTCTCAGCCTCTGCCAGCTCCTGTACTCCATGGACCTCTAAGTCTAGTGAATTGGGCACGGCCTATGTTCTCAAGCCATCATAACCACTTTTTAGAGGCAGCAAAAATAACAGCAATTTGTTTTAGGCCAGTCACACAAGAAGGCAAGAAAGTAGTTCCGCTCTGTTTCACAGCAGGCTGGTACCTTTCATCCCATCTCCAAATGGCCCCATTAACATTTGAAACCAAAGGAAGTACAGGGAGCTGAGCGCAGAGGGAGATGTTGCAGATAATCTAGGCCTGTGGCCCACTACAGTCTTGGCATGCCCCAGTGATTCCCAGGTGGCTGTTTGTCTGCCAAGGCAGCTAACTTCTGCCTATTTATCCCACCAAGTTATGCCGCTCACAAGCGGGCTGGTACAGTGGAAAGAGCAGTGCATTTAAGAGTCACAAGAGCCAGGGTTCAAACACCATCTCTATCATTGTGGGCAAGTCACTAAAATGAGGGGATTGGACCAGAGGACCTTTAAGGTCCTTCCAGATTGAAATGTATGCTATCGTGATCCTTTTCAGCCTGACCTCCATGGTTTTCCCAATCCTTCTCATGTCTCCTTCCCAAAGAGAGAAAGTCAACCTAGGATCTACAGCAGGAGACATTCCATCAGGAGAGTAAAACCTTTATGATGAAGGTTGAGCTGAGACTGCTCAGCCCAGTTGAGTAAGCAGAACCAGAGAGACACACCCTTCCCTACAGAATACAGGTTACTCCACATATCCAAAGGCTAATGCCCTGTTGCCACAAGGTGGGGAGGAGGGGAGCCTTGGCTGTGAGACGGCTCAGCTAGTAGGTAGCAGCTGCTGCCAAGACCTGGAGGGAGGTCAGGCAGCCTCTCCTGCTCTGACGCTGCTTGTGACCTATAGATAAAAGTAGGGAAAGTCTATGTCCCTGGTTGGCATTCCTTAAAGTGGCTTTTGTGGTTGTTCAGTTGTTTTCAGGCATGTTCAACTCTCTGTGACCTCATTTGGGGGTTTTCTTGGCAGAGATACTGGAGTGGTTTGCCGTTTCCTTCTCCAACTCATTTTATAGATGAGGAAACTGAGGCAAACAGGGTTAAGTGACTTGCCCACAGTCACACAGCTAGGATGTATCTGAGATCACATTTGAACTCAGGAAGATGAGACTCCCTGACTCCCAGCGCAGCATACTATCCAAGCACTCTATCCACTGTGCCCCTTGAACTGATACGTACAGTGAGTAAATCTGGTTGTTGACAGAAAGAAAAGGAAGAGACCCAAGTGAGAACTTGAGTCAGAGCCATAGAGCTCTGCAGAAGCTCATTACCTGGATAAATTTCCCCCCATTTCTGTATTTGTGTTTCCCTTCAGTGTCCATGTTCCCCCAACCCTTTATTCAGTCAGCTCCAGAGGCTCCCCATTACCTTCAGAATGAACTATAAAAGTTCTCTGCCTTTTGAAAGCCCTTCACAGCCTGGTCCCCTTTGACCTTTCCAGTATTCTTTCACCTAATCTGCAGTTTGTAACCGAGGATCCAGAGCCATTGGCCTCCTTGTTGTTTCACTCTATTTCCAGACTCAGGCTGGCCCTCCATACCTGGAATTCTCTCTTTCTTCATCTTTGCTCCCTAGCTCCCCTCACTTCCTTCAGGTCTCAGCTAAAATCTTAGCTTCTGCAAGAAATCTTTCCGGTTTCCTTTCATGCTAATGCCTTCCCTCTGTTAAATATCTTCAATTTATCTTGCACATTTCTCATTTGTACATAGTTATTTACATGCTGTCTCTTCCCCTTAGACTGAGCACCTTGAGAACAGACTGTTTTTCGCCCTGTTCACATCCCTAAGGATTTAGTACAATGCCTGGTGCTTGACTTGACTTGAAGGTATCCTGGGCTTTATACTACGTAGAGTCTTAGGCACAGAATCCACCCCAGGGGCAGTGATGAAGCAGCAGCCCAGAGTTCACATTGTCTGTATCCTTGGCAGCAGCTTCTCAGCTATTTCCTGTTTTCTCCAGTGTTACTGCATCGGTCGGTGAGACCCTGACCTGTTGTGGGTCTTACTGGACAAGGGTTCCCCAGGTTATAGGATCAATGCTAACCCAGGCAGAAATTGCCTTTTATTAAGCCCTGAGCCTGATGGTAGTTCCTGGAGACAGGTTAGGTGAAACTGAGCCACATCACAGAAACAAGGAAGTGCAGTGAGATTGAGACAGGGGACAGCAAAGCTGGTGGAGCCCAGCCTCTTTCGAAAAAGTGTCCCTTGGCACTGTGTTCCGTTGGGAAACCATTGCCTCACTAGAAGACCCAGCTGGTGAGACAGGGCCCTGCTGAGATAGGGAACTCAAAATGATTTCTGCCGCCTCCAATTTGCAGGAACTCAAAGGAATAATGATAATCATAGTTGACATTTCAATAAGCACGTTGAGGTTAGCCAAGCAGCACACATTATCTCATTTAAATCTTGCAATAACTTGATGAGGTTTGTACTACAAGGGAGATTTTATCTTAATTTTTCAGATGAGGAAATTCAGAATCCAAAAGTTAAGTGAATTGAAGGCATCATGGTCCAGCCAAAAGAATTCTGGATTTGGAGTCTGAGGACCTGGGTTCAGATTCTGACTCTGCTTTTACTTCCTGTGAGGCCTTCAGCAAATCCTTTGACCTTTTCAATTTTCTGTTTCATCTCCTGTAAAACCAAGGGTTGGCCTAGCTGGTCTCTGAGGTCCTTTCAGACTCTGAATGAAAAATCTTATGGCTACCCTACAGTCACAGCAAGTAAGGATCTGGGGCAGGATTTGAACTGAGGTCTTCCCAATTCCCAAATGCACTATAGCACTCTGCTGCCCAAAGGAGAGTGGATCTCTACTATGGGTGTGTATAAAACTGAGATGGGGAAAATATAAACAAGTTCTAGGTGATCAATTTGATATAATGAAACATCTTGAATGTCCCTTTAAAAAGGAACCTGCAGTCATTCCTGGGCTTAATGAAATGGTTGAGAATGTATTAAAGAAAAGGAAAAAATATTTCCTGCCACATGTTACCATATTGAATCTTAGTCTTCTACCAGAGAATCACTTGTATTTAAGGGTTGGAAGGGACCATGGACCCTCATTTAGTCCAGCCTCCTCATTTTACAGAGGAGAGGCCTTCATTATTTCATTCAAAATGTTGATGTTCCAAAGATGAATACCTTCAAGAACTGATTTTTGATTGGCTTCCTTTTGAGACTTTTCCCTTTCTTTGTCCTTCTCCTTTGCCCCCAACTATATGGTTTTCCACTCTGCACTGCCTGTGATAAATAACCCAGAATCAGCTGCTAAAAGAGCTCCAGGGACTAAAGTCAGGAAGATTCCTCTTTGTGAATTCAAATTTGTCCTCAGACCCTTACTAGCTGTGTGATCCTGGGCATGTCACTTTACCCTATTTGCCTCAGTTTCCTCATCTGTAAAATGAACTGGAGAAGGAAACGGCAAACCCCTCCAACATCTCTGCCAAGAAAACCCCAAATGGGGTCACAGAGAATCAGACGTGACTGCAGTGACTGAACAGCAACAACGGGTTTATAACAAGACTAGATGGTGTGTGTGTTTGGTCTGTTCTGTACTGTAAACTTATAATTGTTCTTCGTGCCGTCTTAGCCTTAGGCTGCTCTTCATCTTCAGCAATGAGTAAAGTTGGGAGCAGGGAGGGGGAATGGGGATGGAGGTGTAAGAGGTCATAAGGTGGAATGTAATGGAAGGACTGCTCAGTCTCTTGTAAGAAGTCCTGACTTCAGATCCCAGCTCTGCTCTTTATTACCCTTGTGAGGCGGATTGGCCCAGGAGGCCTCCAAGCTCCCTTCAAGCTATAACTTTCTGTCATCTTCCCTGTTGTAATGGTCGATGTTTTTACTGTTCCCTTAGCATCAGTGCTGCAGCCATGTTTATCTTTTGGAATGCATTCCAGAAGGGCACACCTTGTCTCTTTTCTGGGTTCAGAGAACCGTGAAAACAGCTGGTGTGTGTAAATAATAGAGATTTAGCAGACAGAAGATGACCCTTCCTTCCCAGGACTATTTGATCTCACCAAATATGGCAAAGTCCAGGTACAGGATGCCATCTTTTATTTTATTTTATTCTTTCCCTTTCATTCCAGTATAGTTACAGCTCCAAACCCAGTGTTATAAGACATAATCTCTAGGGAGAGTTTTCTATCTAGCTCTGCTTCTGAAATTGGTTTCTCCATTCCAAATCAAAGCAATATGTCAGAAAAGGAAGGAAATTTTGGCCAAGTATCTAATATTAATGTGAGTTTTTCCATGTTGACACCATATCCGTGTACCCAAATATGGGCCTTTACACCATCTTGGAGTTCATAGAAACATAAGTAGACCTGGACGGAATTTTAAATATCTTTTAGTTTAGCCTTATTTTACAGATGAGGAAATTTAGCCCCAGAGCAGTAAAGTTATTTGCCCATGGTCACACAGGTAAATGACAGAGCATGTATTTGAATCCAGGTTCTCTGGCTCTGAACTCACAGCCATCTTTTCACTGCATCAGAATGCCCCTAGGAGTGGAACTTGGGTCCTAGTCAAATATGTGTTCTAGACTTAGGAAAACAGCTTTCAAAATATTTGAAGATGTGACAAACATGATCCCATAGCCTGTAGTATTAAAAAGAAAAGCAACTCAAGAGGGATGGAGGCTCTCAAAGCAAAATGGTGATGATTCAATTAAGAATGTGCCTCTAGGAGGAAAAAGGTGTGTGTATGTGGGGTGGGGGTGGGGCGGAGAAGTGTATATCTGAAGTGAACAATGTAGCTGCACAGGGAACTCTTTAATTGAGCTCAGCTTTTTAAAGGACATATAAACTATGGAAAGAGGGAAACATAATTAAGAGGATTACAAAAGAATTCCATATTCCTATAAAAGAATATTTTAAGCTATACATGACTCTATGAGAAACTGAGCGGTGATTTAGTCATACCAAGACTGTTATTTTTTTTTTGTCACTGAAATCCTTCTTTTGCACACTAATATTATCCTAGTGGTGCTAAATGGCTGAAAAAAATCACAAATGAATGAAATAGCATTTATTTGTTTACTTTGTGCCAAGAACTGTGCCAAGTTCCGAGGAAACAAATAAGCAAAGACAATCCCTGTCCTCAAAGAGTTTCTGTTCTAACAGAGGAGATAGCACTCATAGGAGAGTGGGGGCCAGAGAGGAGACTAAAAGTTACAGGAATACAACATCACTGTCTCTGAAGAACCAAAATTGTAGATAATGAAATAGTGATCACTAGGAATGAGCATCATTAGGAGAAGGAGCAAGGTGTGATGGAGAGGGAGATTAGCTCAGAGTCAGGAAAACTTGGCTTCAAATCCTGCTTATGACACATGATGGCCCAGGGACCCTCAGTGCAGTGCCACAGGCCACTCTCCAAAATTCTAAATCGCACAAGAGGTGCTTATGAGGATAAGAGGGGAGGAGAGAAGGAGGGGAGGGGAGGGGGAAAAGAGGAGAGGAGAGAGACAGGAGGGGAGGGGAGAGGAAGGGAAAAGAAAGAGCTACTATTTGTGTAACACTTTAAGGTTTTGCAAAGCACTTTAGGAAGGCTATCTCATTCAATCCTCATAATAGCCCTGGGAGGTGGGTGCTATTCTCCTCCCCATTTTACGGATGATGAAACTGAAGTGGACAGAGGTTCAGTAGATTTGCTATTTCCTTCTCCAGTGGATTAAGGCAAACAAAAGTTAAGTGATTAGCCCAAGGTCACATAGCTATTAAATGTCTGAAGCTAGATTTGAACTCAGGTCTTCCTGACCACAGGTTCAAAGCTCTATCCTCTGTACCACCAAGCTGCTTTTCTAGAACAAAAAAGCAATGAACATGGCTCAACTAAACAAATTGTGCTATACTAACCTGATTTCCTTTTTTCAGTGAAGTTCGTAGATGGTTGGAGCAGAAAAAAATTTGTAGACGTTGTATGTGTGTGCTTCAACAAGACATTTCACAAAACCACGATGGTCTGCCCTTAGCCCTGTTCTGTTCAACATTTTTACTAATGATTTGAATGAAAATAGAGATGACATGCTTATCAAATGTGCTTGGAGAGATTGATATGGCAACATGGTAGACATAAGACTCAAGATCTAAATATTTGACAGGCCAGAATAACGATATGAATCTAAGAAGCTGAAATTTAATACAGATAAATTTATAGCCATATACCTGGAACATATTTCCTCTCACTTCTCACTGTAAAGGGAAAGGGCACACACTCTCCTTCCAAGTGTCTCCTAGAGCCATGTGTAAGGTTCTCCTAGAATATTGAATGGACATCAACCAACTTCTCATTGTCAAGTCTCAATCACTCACAAGCACAAAGAGCCCAGAACATAAGTTAAAGACCAAAGCATTCAGAAAAAACTAGCTATATATTTTTTTCTTTCGAGATTGGATCTCACTATGTCACCTAGGCTGGAAGTATAAACAACTACTCATAGACCTGCCCTTAATACTGATTGGCACAGAGGCTTTGGCCTGTTCTGTTTCTAACTTGGGCCAGTTTGTGCCTCCTTAGGCAATCTGGTAACCCCCTGCTTCCTGGGGCTCACCATATTGGTGCTGGACATCCTATCAGCACAGAATGCTCAAACTCAATTGATCCACCAGCCAAAGTAGCAAGTCTTATATGTGTTTGCCACCATACTCAGCACCAGCTACTTTTCTTTTGCACATCTGGAGCCTGGCCAAAGATCTGGCACAGTGTTGAAAAATCAGAAAGCAGCAATGAGAGCACTATTTCTCTGGAGTATACAGAATTTAAAACCAACCTGGAATTTTTAATTACCCAGAGTATCTCATTATCCGTAATGAGATGCATGGTCCCTCAAAAGAGATTGACATTGCTTTCCCTCCAGAGTAATATCCTTTGGGTATGTTCATATAACCAGCTACAAATTTACCTAATTGTATTACCTTCAGCCCACAATTCTCTATCTTATTCATTAGTCTATATCAAGAAATTTTGTAAAATATCTTGCTAAACTACAGATACACAGTGCCAATACTAGAAAAACAAAGTATAACTATTTCTCCAATTATCACAAACTGTTGGATGGACAGTCTTCTCACTAAGGCCACCAACAGGTACATCTTAGACAAGGGTTACAGATAGATAATGAGTTAGGCACTACATTGAATTAGATGAGAGGAGTCAGGCCCATCAGATCACCAGGTGGCATAGACCACTAACTTCAAATCCTGCTTCAGACTAGCTGTGGCAAGATACTTACCCTCTCTATTCCTCAGTTTCTTTGTCTGTAGCATGGGGATAATAAAATCATCTACTTTACAGTGTTGTTATGAGGCTTAAATGAAATAAAATGAAGAAAGGACTTTTAAAATCATCAGATAAATACTATCATTATGACTTTTGGGAAACTGGTCAGCGATTTTGGTGATCCCAAGCTACTTACTTCTATATAAACACCTGTTTTTAACACCAGTATTTTCCTAGTGGTGCTATGCAGCTGTGAATTTTTGGATAACAAGATCTCTAGAGAATCAAAATGGCAGGAGACTCATTGGGCAGTGGAAAGACACATGGTGATTATAAGTAGGATTTGATCAACAATGCTCTCTGAGGATGTGAATGATTATAAAAGGAGGTGGGCCAGCCAAGTAGTGGGAGGAAAGAGTAATGTCTGAAAAGCTTGAGAGCCATATTGGTACCTGTGAAATATTAGAAGACGGAAAAAAACCTCTGATGTGTCATGTGGCTCTTCTGTAGAACACTGATGAAAAAACTTGGATGAGAACTTCACAGGATAGAAGAGGTCAGGAGGTTTTGATCTATATGAATGCCCTTCCTTGAAGACAGGATCCCTAAAGCATTCAAGCATCTAAATGTAGTCAAAAGAGTGCTAGACTGGAGGTCCAATGATCTGTTTGAATCTTGGCTCTTCCACTTAACGACTGGATGGCCTTGGGCAACACACTTAACACGTAGTCACAAGGCTAGGTGGCCTCAGAGGAGGCCAGTCCCAGATCTAAATCTAGGATCTTATTTTCCAAGGCTAAAAGGACCTGCCAACTCAAGAGTGTTAGAGTTGTTGACAGCTTTCTCTACCAAGACTCATTGTCTGGAAACCTTTATCTCAGGTTTCAGAGCATGGAGCTGTTTGCCTCAATGGTCAGAAGGGGGCTCCTTCTGAAGTCCCCATTCAGCATTACACAATTAACCTAGTATGTATTTAGGTTTTCCCCAGATCCTAAAACATTTTACTCTGGGGTCTCGCTCAGCCCCATTTTAGGCTGCTTCTCCTCCTCAGAAAATGGTGCCATAGCTCTTTCCAAATGAAATGGCCAGGCACAGCATGCCTTCAGTCTACTAAAAACTTCTCAGCTCTGAAGGTCTTGCACAGTTTCTACACCATTACTGATCTTTGGTCTTCTCCTTTATTCTCCACAGACTTTTTTGTGTGATTGTTTAAAGGAGAGCATGTATCATCTTTTGAACTATTACTTTGAAGTATGTGAAACAATTTTTTTAAAAAATCAGTTTACAGTCTACAGAGCTGTGGGGGAGGGCATTCTGCAGTAGGGCTTCCTTTTTATTTGTTCAATACATTATTATTGATATTTTCTGTTTGCATAGCACCCGTATCTCCAATATTTATGTTTCCTAATCTCTCTCTCTCTCTTCTACCTCTCCTAGAGAGCAGTCCCTGGTAACAAAGAATAAAAAAGAGAGGAAATAGTTCAGCAGAGCTAGTCAATTTATTGGGGAAAGCCTCACTTTGTGTGTAGTCTTTCCCACTCCTCTCTTCCTACCTTTAGAAACCCGTGGGAGCAGGGAGGAGCCTTTTCCCCTCACTTTCCCCACGACCAAGCGCTGTCATTATAATTTTGTAACGTTGTTTTGGTCATTTTGTTCTTGTCCTTTCTATTTACCTTGTTGTAGGCTTGGGCTTGGTATGTTTCTTTTTTTCTGATTCTGCTCACCTTACTTTGCATCAGTTCATATTTATTTCCGTGCTTCTCTGTCGTCATCTTAATTCAGTATTTCTTATAGCACAGTGATGTTCCATTAAATTCACATGCCACACTTGATTTAGCCATTTCCTAATCAATGAGCATCTATTTTGTTTACAAACCTCTGTTCTTTTACTAGCTGCTGCAATTCCTGCCTTTCACACAAAGGCCTTCCTTAAGCAACTGTGGAAACTGCTTTGTCCTGCTCAAAAAAAAAGTCCAAGAATGCCGCTCCTGGTCTATTTAGGGTGAATTGGTCTGATGGATCTTGTCCCTTTCTTTCTTTCTCTTCTTTTCAAATTCTGTCTCCTCCATCCTTCCTCTCCTCTGCTTCTTAGAATCCCTTCAAAGCTCAGCTGACACCACTTTCATGTAGCACTAAGCCTTTGCTTTGACCCTATCCTTCTAGTACTCCCTGCCTGAAAGTATTCGGTATGTATTTTGTGTATCTCTATATATGTAGATGTTGCTTCCCTCCATAGAATGTAAACTCCATGAGGGTAGAAATTTTCATTGTTTTTTTTTTCTCTGTAGACCCAGCACCTAGTAAAGTGCTTGTCTTGTTGACTGATTGCTGTATTCCCATTTGTCTAGCACCTGGGCAGCACCTCCCCTGAGTCCTTTGGGAACTCAGAAAGCACTAGTACCCTCTTTGCATTTCCATTTTTCCTCCTGGGGTGCTCAAGAAAGCAATGAAAATGCTAGTGAGGGGAGGGATAAAGCCCCATGCCCCCTGACTAGCACCCATGACACACAGCTGGGGGGAGGTAGAGCTCCATTGAAACTCCTAGTTAAATGCCAGAGTTGTACTACAGAAACCCCTAAGCATTTCTGGCATGAAGATTTCTCAAGCCACACTACTGTGCTTAGCTTGATTGTTCCTCCCCCTCATTCTGGCCATATTGTCCTACTTTTTTACAGCTGACTGCTTAGTGCTAGAGGAAAAGAGTCATTACCCAACCTACGCAAGATTTTGACCTGTATTTTAGGTAGATTCACATAGAGACAATGTGGTGTATAGGAGGAATGCTGTTTTTAATCTTGGTTTTACTGCTAATAAATTGCATGACCTTGGGCAAGTCACTTCTTCTCTAGGGGCCTCAATTTCTTATTAGTATAATTAAAGTGAATTAGAATGGTAGAATAAGTGATCTTCAGGTCCCTTTCAGCTCTAATGTGCTATACAGCTATGAAAGAGCCTTATTCAGTGTACACCAAGCCAAGTGTCTGGAAAAAAAGAGGGACAGGAGCCTGTAATAATGATAATAACATTTATATAGTGCTTTAAGGTTTGCAAAATGCCTTATAAATATTTTCCCATTTTACCTTCTGGGATGCTCTGGGAGTTAAGTACTATTATTATCCCCATTATATAGATGAGGAAAGTGAGGGAAACAGAAATTAAGTGATTGCCCAGGGTCACACAGCTAGTAAATTTCTGAGGCAGGATTTAAAAACTCAGCTCTTCCTGACTCCAGTCCAAGGCTACCTAACTTGTTCACTGGCAAGACAAGAGGACACAAGGAAGTCACACAAAATTTCTTTGGACCCATCATAGGACCTATCTATGCCATTTAGCTCGTTCCAAACCATCTGGAATAGTTTCCATATTAGTAAATGAATAACTTCTTTAAGAAGAAATATAAGTCTAATTTTCACTTTGGTAACAAGAAAATTATTTATTCTCCCTTTTGACAGTGTTGATTATTTTGTTTCCAACTTCTATATCAAAGAAATTGATCTCCATATTAGTAAGGGAAGAACAAACATTGTTAAGAGGGAATTGAAGCCCAAGATAGATGAGGAGGCCAGAAGAGTGCTTAGCTATTCTAAATTAATTCAAGCCTTCTGGCCCAAACAAATTATATCTCAGGGAGCTCAGAGAATTTGTGTATATATAATTGCTGAACCCACACTCTGTAGTCTGTTAGGGATTGTGGAGGACAGAAGTGTCCAAAGACTGGAGGAAAGGAAGTTTTCCCCTGATTTTCCAAAAGGTTAGGTAACTAAGTGCATCATCTCAAGATCACCTCAACTCTTACTCATCTCACCTCTCCAGTTAGTTGCCAAATCTTGCTTCTATCTTCACCTTCTTCACATCTGTCTCTTTCTTTCCATTCATACTCATCTTCCTGGTTCAGGCCATCATCCCTCTCTTTCTAATTGGTCTCCTTCTAACGAACTTCTGATTGGTCTCTTTGCCTCAAGTGTCTTCCCACTCCAAGGCACCCTCCAAAGCTGTGTTCTGACCATGTCACTCCCCTTCTCATTAAATTCCAGTGTTTTCCTATTACCTCTATAGAATACAATTTAGCATTTAAAGCCCTTCACAACCTGACCTCAACCTACCCTTCCAGTCTTATTACACCTTATTTTTCCTCCACTCATTCTGTAGTGTGCCTATATATATATATATATATGTAGATGGTGTCTTTTTCAATTGAATATAAGCTCCTTGAAGATAGGGACAGTTACATTTGTCTCCCTGTATCCCTGGTTTCCTAACAGTGCCTGGCCCTGGTGCTTAATAAAAGATGTTTTTTTTTTTTCTCCTTTAAGCCAATTTCTTTTTTTCTCTTTAAGCAAATTAATGGGTATGTTGTAAAGTCTTCCATTTTGTCTGGAATTAGATGACCTCCCCTTCAAACATTGGGCGGCTAGGTGGTTTAGTGGATAGAGTACCAGGCCTGAAGTCAGGAAGACTCATTTTCCTGAGTTAAAATCTGGTCTTAGATACTTACTAGCTGAGTGACCCTGAGCAAGTCTTTGTCTTGCCTTATTTGTCTTTGTCTCAGTTCCTCATCTGTAAAATGAACTGGAGGAGGAAATGACAAATGACTCCAGTATTTTTGCTAAGAAAATCCCAGATTGGGGTCACAAAGAGTCAGGCATAACTGAAACAAATGAGCAAGAATCACAACAAACATCATGCTTACTGCCACTTACAGATACAAGTGGAATGAAATAGTGAAACTTCCAAAAACGGATTAAGTGATATTAGAAATCCCAGATTGACGTACAGCAGTGTTTTAGAAGAGGCAGTTAAAGATGGACTGGTGATTTCACGGAGCCAGCACGGGTTCAGTGAGAACAACAAGTTTGTCAAAGTAATTTCTTCTACCTTTCACATAGGGTTACTAGACTGGTAGACAGGGAGATGCAGTAGCTATTATACACCTGCAATCCATCAAAATATCTGACAAAATCTTTTACGATACTTTTGTGGATAAGATAGATGATAGGACAGGTAGATTTTAGCTAGTTGAATGCTCATAGTCCTAAAACAATGATTAATGAATCAGTCCAAACGGGGGGATGTCCTTACTGGTGTGACAAATGACTCTGTCCTTGGCCCTGTCCTTTCAGCATTTTTAAATCAACATCTTGAGTTAAAGACATAAATCACATGCCTATTGAAGTTAAAGATAGTGCAAACATGGGAGGGGTAGTTAATATACTGAATATGAGAATCAGAATGGAAAAATATCTTGACAGGCTATAATGACAGGCTGAATCTAACAAGATAAAATATGTTAAAAGACATAAGAAGTCTGGCATTTAGACTTGAAAAAATCAAGGGTATAAATAATATAGGGTCGGGGGGATGTAGCTGCGAGAAGTTCATGAGCTGACTACAGTCTCCTTATGAGTGAGCTCTTTAATGTGACTGCCGAGAGAGAGAGAGAGAGAGAGAGAGAGAGAGAGAGAGAGAGAGAGAGAGAGAGGGAGAGAGAGAGGGAGAGAGGGAGGGAGGAAGGGAGAGAGGAAGGAAGAAAACTAGTGTGAGAATCAGAGTCTGGAACAAGGGAGGGAGTGGTCTCACTGCACTCAGTCCTAGAACACGGCATTGCTTTTTAAGAGGGATGTCGACAAAGTAGAGTGACTGCAGTAGAAAGACCTGATGCAAAAACTCAACAAGTCTTGTTATAGGAGGAATGGCTGAAGGAAGTGACGTCCTAAAGGCAAATGAGCCGGCATAGAGGGGGCCGTGACAGCTGTCTTTGAAAAAAGCAAGAGGCTTTCAGAGAAGAGAATTGGGTTTAAGAAACGCAGAGTTGGAAGGGAGATGAGGGGTCATCTAGGCCAGCCCACACCTTAACAGAATCTGCTCTAATAATAAGAATAGTAACAGCAGCATTTCCTCACAGCTTTAAGGCTTACAAAGCACTTCACAAACATTATCTCGTCTGATCCTCACAACAACCCTGGGAAGTGGGTGCTATTGTTACCTCCGTTTTATAGATAGGGAAACTGAGGCAGAGGAAGAGTGACTTGCTCAGGGTCACACATGCAGTGAGGGTGTGAGGCTGGATTTGAACTCGGGTCTTTTTGACTCCAAGTCCAGTGTTCTGTCCTCTGGGTCACCTAGCTGCCTTTAGCTAGTTGTCTACAAGCGAGCACACAGCCTCGCCTGAACACCACTAGTGATGGGGAGCCTACTAACTTCTGGCTCAGGTCATTCTGCTTTGGGGCAGGTCTTAGATACTCACTAGCTGATTGGTAGGAAATTTTCCTAACATCAAACTAAAATGTGCTTTTCTACAACTTCTTCACATTGGTCCCGTTACTGTTCTTTGGGGCCAAGTAATAAAAAGGTGGTGGTGCCATAGTGCATAGAGCTCTGGGCCCAGCGTCAGGAAGATCTGAGTGCAAATCCAGCCTCAGGCACTTACTAGCTGTGTGACCCTGGGCAAGTCACTTAACCCTGTTTGTCTCAATTTCCTCATCTGTAAAATGAGCTGGAGAAGGAAATGGCAAACCACTCCAGCGTCTCTGCCAAGAAAACCTCAGTGGGGTCACTAAGAGTCAGACATGACCAAAACAACTGAACAAGGCAAAGTCTTATTCCTTTTCCTCATGACAGCCCTTCAGTGGGTATTTGTGAATAGAAGTTATTAGAAGGCAAATTTTTAGCCAGTATGGAGAACAATTAAAAGTAAAGCTGTCCAAAAACTAAAGAGACACATATGAGAGAGTGAATTCCGAATCATTGGTGGTATCTTGACAAAGACTGAATGCTCATTAATCAGGTATATTATAGAAAGGAATCTCATCTGGGGTAGGAGATTGGACTCTGTGGCTTCCAAGGTTGGGTGGGGGTGGGGAACCTGTGGTCTGGAGGCCACACATGGCCAGTTTAGATGATGAAAGACAAGAGATAAGGTTGAGCTGATGATGAACAGAGACTCCTTTTGCAGAGCTCTAGGCGAGAGTTTGTCAGTCCTGACCTTGGCTCTGGCACCAATCTGCTGTGAGATTATTAGGGGAGTGACTTTTCCTTGACTTTTACATCTGTCAAATGGGAATAATTATGTTGGCCAGCTTCCAGGTATGCGACATGACTTAGCTAATTAATGGCTTAGCAAGGTGTTTGGTCATAACTCTACTGAGTGGTGAATCTCACCACCATTGAAGTATTTCTGCACAGCTTTCAAACCTGATGATGTCAGATTTCAGAAATGTAAAAAGATCTAAAATGCTCTTCTCCTATGCTAAGAGAGGAACCTAATTTTAAAATCCAGTTCAACCTAGCAAACTATTAATTCCTACTTAATGCCTATTTTTTAAAGCCCCAAATAACTGCCACCTCCTCCATAAAGCCTTCTCTGATTCCCCCTGGGTGAAAGCAACCTTTGCTCTAGGACTTTACATTATATGTTATTCATCAACCAATCAACATTTATTAAGCTCCTACTTTGTTCTAGACAGTTGAAATACAAAGACAAAAATAAATAATCCCTAACCTTAAGAAACTACATTCTATCTAGGGAGACAGTATATGTTGTCTATAATGCACTCAGAATATTATATATCATCATTGTCCATGTTTGTGTTCTATCCCCCTGCTAGAATGTCTATACTCTTGCTAGACTGTAAGCTCTATGAAAACAGGAATCTTGTCTTTCCAAGCTTTGTCTCTCTCATCTCTGAACTTAGACACTTAAAGATATTTACAGAATTGAAGTATGTACAAGTTTCTGCATCATGCATTAAAGGATCAGAAAGAAAGAAGGGAGGGAGGAAAAGGAAGAAGAAAGGAAGGAAGATAGAAAAGGCACCTAGGATTCTTAAGTCCCGACCTCTGTTGGGAGGCCTGTTAAATAAATAATCACTTGGCAGGGTCTGCTCAGTGGGGCAATGTTTCTCAGGGCTTTGAATGAGGCAAGAAAATGTCTTCAGGATCTGCACTACCCTGTCCTCCCAGGGTCAGATGATTCCAGATGTGCCCTCACAAGAGCACATATTATAATTAGGGATGAACTGATAAGGTGACATCTCTCTTCGACCATCTGTCACTGACATCTGTTTGAACCTTTTGCTTCCATGAGTACAAATAGTTTCTCCTCTTCCTTATTCACATACTGCTTCTGGGAGACAACTGGGCCCTGCCACCTCAGACAGGGATGAGATCTCAATGTCCTGTTAACTGGACCCTTGTTCTCATGTTCTGAAGAGGTACATGTACCAGACCAGAAAAGTTTTCTTACTGATTGCCAGCCTCAGTATCTCTTATCCTGAAAGATCTGGGATGTCTGAGGCATTGGCCCACCCTGACAACTAAGGAATAGGAAGGAGAGATTCCAGAGCAGTAGTGCCCCATGACCCCCTGGTTCCTTTCTCTCTCATTATTTTGGAGGCTTTTCCACGCTAACCTGCTGCAGTCTAGGTCTCCTCACCTCTGTCCCCCTAGCCAGTGGCTTCCCTTCTCTTCTCTTCTTTCTTAATTTTAAGAAATCAGTTTTATTCCTATCTTTTGGTTTTACAAGGCAATGATTTCCAGAAATACCCCTCTGCTCCCCCACATTCCTATACATTCAATGGTAACTGTCTGTTGTAACAGAAAATCACTCACCATCCTGGGATTAAGTGACCTCAGTTGACTTGTACTATATTCTGCCCTGTTTTCACTGGTATGAGGAAGGAGATAGATTTTGTTATCTGTCCTCTGGGCTAGTCTTCTTTTGCATCCCTTTCCCCAAGGGTCTTTGTTTCAGTGAAGTTTTCCCCTAGGCTCATACAACTAAAGGGAAGCCTCTTGAAACAGACTTCAGAATGTGACTAAATAAATCCTTCACAACCATGGGCCTCCACCAGGGGAAGAAGAAAGGAAGAAAATTGAAACCCAAGTGCTAATGAGCTCTCAGCAGCCTGAACTTTTCAGATTCACCATCACTCATGCCGTTATCTATTTGGCCAATGTTTTGGGTAGGGACTGTGTGTTCCCAGAATTGTGTTATAGCCCTGGCATTGGCAGACACTCAACAAGCGCTAATTAATACTCATTACCCTTGATGAGGGTTGGCTCACAGTGTCCATCATGGTGTGGTGGGGGAAAAAATACTAGCTAGCATTATTTTGTTATCCCCATGTATATTTATCCCCATTTGACAGATGAGGAAACTGAGTAAGTCATTTGCCCAGGGTCACACAGCATCTGAGGTCAAATTTGAACTCAGGTCTTCCTGACTCCAGGCCCACCCAGACACCTCTGAAACACCAAACAGATTTTTCCATTCCTTCCTCGAGCATCCTGGATTTTTGTGGCAGGGCTTTGAGAATCAGGAAGGATTGTTGGAGTGGAAAGTGGTTCCTATAAATTATGACAATCCCTCTAGGCAACAACCAGCCCCAGTCCTCTCATACTATACAGATATATCATTTGTTGACTACCCTGGTCATCTGCACTCATATAGCCCTAGAGCCAGAGGTTCACAGTGGCACAGGACCTTCAGGATGGCTTCTAGAATACTTCAGACAGTCCTTTCCTACCTATTCAAATAATAACAGCTCACATGTGCATTCCACTCTGGTTTGCAACAGACTTTAGAGACACTATCTTCTTTGAGCTTCACAACAACCCTGGGAGGCAGATTTTACAGGTATTATTATCACCCCCATTCTACAGATGAGAAACTGAGGCTTTGAAAGAAATCTAAACCCAGGGATCACACAGCTAAACATGCAACTGAGGCATAATTTGGACTCATGTCTCCGTGACCTCATATCTAGTATCTATCCATGGATAGATTGCAGGGCAACTAAGTGGTGCAGTAAATAGAGCACCAGGAGTCAGGAGGACCTGAGTTCAAATTTGACCTCAGACACTTGGCACTTACTAGCTGTGTGACCTTGGGCAAGTCACTTAACCCCAATTGCTTTGCCTTTCCCCCTCCAATAAACAAACAAACAAAAAAGAGGGGCAGCTAGGTGGTACAGTGAATAGAGCATCAGCCCTGGAGTCAGGAGGACCTGAGTTCAAATTTGGCCTCAGATGCTTGACACTAACTGTGTGACTTTGGACAAGTCACTTAACCCCAATTGCCTTGCCTTCCCCCCTCCAAAAAACAAAACAAAACAACTTGGATGGGAAAAAACTCCATCTTTATGTTCACTAACCTTGAACTGAAATTGGACAGTTTCTTTCAACCACTTAAAGAACATTCACATGAGAAGGTGAGTTTTTGGTAAACCAGAGTCCACAACACAAACCCCCCATTCTCACCCTGGGCCAGGCTTCTCAATGCCCCAGGTATTTCTGAGTCTCTGATGTACATTGGTAGAGGGCATTTCCCCACTGGGAGTTCCTTGTAGCAGTGGAATCATACAGACAAAAAAAGAAGCTTAAATGTCAAGCAGCCCCTTGCTGCCTCCCACCCACTAGCCTAGTCCCATACCAGCTATAAAATAAACTACCCCCATTCTCCCTCCTTGTCCTTATAACAAGCCTGTGGTTAGGCACAAGAGCATTGTGAGATTGGTATTAAAATGGGGGAGGTGGTATGATGCCCATTTGACAGATGAGGAAAGGGAGGCCCAAACAAGCAGAAGGACTCTGCCCCAACCAGACAGTCAGACCCAAGTCCCCTGACCCCTCATCTGGTGTTCCAGAGGCCTAAGGTGGGACCTACCTGTGTACAAAGGACATGCTTTCTAGCGGCTCTGTCGTCCCGGGGCTGCCCACAGACTGGATGGTGGGAGGGTGGAAGGAGCCGCTTCTCCAGAGAGGAGCCCTGCCTACATGGCACTCTGCTCTTGTGGGGGCCAGGCATAAATATGCTAATGGGCCATGCCTTAGCTCAGCCAACAAGAAGAGCCTCTGTTGACTCTAGTGGGTTTCTGAAGGGGTGGGGAGGGGGACCCATATTTCTAACTCCTACCTGCTACTAATCCTCCAGCAAAACCAGTCAGGCTGGTTGTCAGTGTATCTTTAAAAAGCCCACACACCCCTGAACAACAGACACTTGTTGCCTGAAAAAGGAACAGGAGTCAGACATGGGGACAATAGAGCGGGCATGGAAGGAAGGGGAGCACCAGGCTGGGGTCCGAGCACAGATAAAGCGATTCTGGGTAGGAGCCTCTGAAGATTTGTGTTTGGCCGGAGACAAGGCATCCCTAGAGCATGTGGGCATGTAAGGGCAGGCAAGCAGAGACACAGATGTCGCCCAGATTGCCCTTAAAAAACTGGTACGGCCATTAAAGGGCCCCACCCCCCATACACACACACACACACACTTCTGTACTGGAGATTGGTTTGTTTTACAATTGCTATAGGACAGGCAAGGGGCTGCTTGACATTTAAGCTTCTTTTTTTGTCTATATGATTCCACTGCTGCAGGGAACTCCCAATGGGGAAATGCCCTCTACCGATGTATATCAGTTGCAGCTTAGAGACTCAGAAATACTTGGGGCATTGAGAAGTTAAGTGACAGGCCCAGGGTCACATAGACAGCATTTGTCAGCAGTAGGACTTAAATTCAGGTTATCCTGATGCCAAGGTCAGCTGTCTTTCCAATGTACCATGCTGTTTCTCTTACTCCTGGGCCAGAATTTAACATCACCAGGTGACCCCAAAGGACTCCTTCCTGGGAAAGGGGGGAACATCCATGCATTCCTAGACCTCTTCTAAGATGACCAGCTACCAAGTGTGGCTCCCATGTGATAGTGAGAAAGTAAAATGATTCCTAACCCCAACACTAGCGTTAGAACTGGAAGGGACCTCCAATCCCCTCATTTGACAGATTAGGAAACAGGCCTGGGGAACCAAAATGGCTCGTGCAAAGTCACAAAGGCACCCAGCACCAGAATTCCCCATACTCCAGTCAGGGCTTTTTCCTCCTATACCGCTGCTGCCTAATCTCTTTGTTTTACAGAGGGGCAGCCTGCAGTCCAGAGAGCTAAAGAACTTTCCCAAGGTTGTAGAAACACTCACTAGCAGAGCTGCGTCTGAGCCAAGGTTTTCTAGCTTCCAGTTCAATGTGCCTTCCTCTAGAACCTGCTCTTAGAACGATAAAATGTCAGCCCTAGAATGTCAGAGTGGAAACTTAAAAAAGTAAAATGAAGATCAATTAATCCAACCCTGTCGTTCTACATTGGAAGAAAAGAAAGCCCAGAGAAGTCACATTACTCACTGAGAGTCACACAGCGAGTGAAGGGCAGAGCCGGGACAAAAGGCCAGATCATCTGGCCCTGAGAATGCAGGAGTTCTTAACCTTGGCTGTGAAAACTGATTTTTATTTTTTGATAAACTTATGTTTATTTTTGAATCTTTTGATCAGTTTGTGATCTAATGTATTTTGTACATTTGGAAACCTTCTCCTGAGAAAGATCCATAAGCTTCACCAGACTGTCCAAGGACTCCACTCTTGCCCTAAGGACTTGGGAATGGCCTCTTGGAGACAAAGGGTCTCCTACCCCCTCTGACACTACCCACAACTGAGATCCAGCATCCTAGGAACTTGCTCTGAGTCTTGGCTTTGGGGCAGATTCACAAGGTGTCTCCTCAAAGGGACTGACTGCTTTCTCTCGTCTGTATAGAAAGACACTTATTGTTCTGAGACTGAAAAACCAAAGAATGTGGAAGAAACAGAAGGTTGGGAATCTGCTGTTGAACCTGCCTCTTTCCCTGACTGTCTTGGGGAAGTTTGGACTTATCTGGAAAACTGCCTTAACCCACAGTTTTCTACTCTCCATCCCCTGGGCACATGCAAATAGTAATAACCAGCTTGCATTTTACATTTGTTGTTGTTGTTCAATAGTTTCAGGTATTCTGACTCAGTGGCCCCATTTGGGCTTTTCTTGACCCTCTGTTGAGCTGGGATTGGGGCTAGGCTGTAATAAGCATGCCCTAACCCACTGGGCATGCTCACAGGGGATTGAATAAATGAAGCTAATTGAGTCACTGTAAGGAGGTGAGAATAGGAATTTCTCAGTAATAAGAAATTACCTTCCAATAACTCTGCTGGGCATAGAGAAGATTGAAAATATTTTTTTAACCCTTATATTATGGGAAAAGCCAGAGATTTTGAATCTTAGTTCTAGCATTTAGTAGCTGGATAGGTGACACTGGGTAAACCCTGTCACCTCTCAACCCATGGTGCTCATATATAAATTGGGTAGAATAATATCTGTCCTATCTACCTCATAGGGTTGTGAAGTCCCGATGTGATGATAACTTTACAAACTTTAAATCTCTATATATGATGCAGCTCAATGGATAGAGGGAGTTAAGAAAACCCGGGCTCAAGTCCTGCCTCTATCATAGAAGAGCTGTTTAATGTGGATAAATCTCTTCCCCTGCCAATGCTCCAAGCAGTTCTCTAAGACTCCAGAAGAGTTGCTGATCTGAACTGTGGTTTCCACACCAAGAGATGAACTCACAAGTCCAAGCCCTTTCCTTTTCCCACAATAATGTGCCTGGCACATTGTAAGCACTATATTTTTAGTATTATTATTTATTCTGGGATCTACCTCTAGGGATTCCATGTATCAGTAATGCCTGATTTTAAATAAAAAGCTATCAAAGCAGAGTCACTGGGGTTACTGATACCCTCCATTCTGAACAGCCCAGCAACCTCACCCAGGACCTGGGTAGATCCCAAAGAAAAAAATCACCCATTGTAGCATACTCTGTCACCAGCCTGTTTCTGCACCAGCATTTTGACTCTAAACTGGAGCAAACCCTCCTTGGTCAGGCACAGCTAAAAAAAAAAAAAAGCCCATTCTAACCCCCCAGGTAGTCCCCAGTGACAGGTCTGAGGATGGGGTTAAAACTGCGGCAGAGTTACATCTCCTCTGGCTGGGGTTGGATCTAGGCCGTTACAATGCTCGGTACAGGTAATGACTTCCCCAAGATACCTTAGCTGCACAGGAACTGCTACTGCCCAGGGCCAGTGGTGTAACCACCAAACCAGTCCTTCTTGCCACTGACCCCTGCCAACCCTAATCTTTTTTTCCAAGAACAGAGAAAGATGAATACTCTACCTCCAGAAAATGACTTGTCCAAGGGAACTCATGGCGAGTTGAGACAGGCAGCAAGCAAAGTCAGCTCTGTCTTTAGTGTGGCCTCTCCCCCTAACTGACATGGGAGGTGCTGCCAGCACCCTTAAATAGTTTCACCCAAACAAGGAATGATGACTGCAGGTGGGGAAAGCTCAGGTATGAGGAAACCACAGGCTAGTGGGGAGACTTCCCTGCAGGCAGTGAGTACCCGGGGAGGGAGTGGCAGTGGTGGTGGTGCCATAGGGACAGCAGCAACCCCAAGGAAGAGAAGCTGAATGCCCAGACAAGTCATCTCAAAGCCCTGGCCATGAGGCTGTGTGTGTGTGTAGGGGGAAGGGGAAGAAGATCCAAATTATTAGGTCATGAAAGGACCCTAAAGCCCTTTGTTTGGAGCATAAGCTTAAGACCGAGGATGGGGAACCTGTGGCTTCAACATGTGGCCTTCTAGGTCCTCGAGTGCAGCCTTTTGACTGAGCCCAAGTTTTACTGAACAAATCCTTTATTAAGGGGATTTGTTCTGGGAAGTTTGGATTCAGTCAAAGGACTACACTTGAGGACCTAGAGGGCCACATATGGCCTCAAGGTTATAGGTTCCCCACCCCTACTCAAGAGAAACCAATAGTTTTAGCTCTCCAACTAGACTGTAAGCTCCTTGGGGCAGGGACTAAATCTCATTTGTTGCACAGTAAATACTCAACTGACTCTTTTTATTTTCACAACTGGCTGGCAAGGCAGGGGACTTGAACCCAGGCCCATTTACTCCACATCTGGAATTCTTTCAAAGAAATTAAAAATAGGATCTAGGGAAAGTTAATAAGGAGGGAGTTCTGGAGAGTGTGTGAATTGTCTTTTTAAATGGGGCTTGAGCGTTCCCAAAGTGCCAAGCTGCATGAAGAGGAGACAGTTACTCATTCAGACACGTTTATCCCACTTCCAAATTCACAGTGTAATTCTGCTTTTTTTTTTTTTTTTTTAAGCACTGGGGGAAGGTGGTCTGAGTTGCCCAGAATTTTTACCCATCCATTCCAGATTCACAAGGTAATTGCTCAGCCTCCCCACCAATATCCCTATCTCTCAGCAACTATACCTATAGATGTTGGCCTGGGTGGGCTCTCCAACTGGGTGGTCTTGAGTAGAGTCACAGGGCTTAGCTGGTCCATATTTTATAGAATGGAATGGTGTTGCTTGCTTAGTCCTTGGAACAGTCGAAGAAGAAAAATGGGAAGTACTGCCCCAGCTTTTCCCTCAAGCCATTGCCCTTTATTTCTTTCCCCCTTCACAAGCTGAGCTTTTAGAGTCTCAACCCTCTGGAGCACAGGATTCCATTTTGTCACCTCCCATTCATTTCTCCTTGTGATTTAGCCTCTGATGCTGCCACGGTATTGACACTGCCTTCTCCAAGGCTACCAACAATCCCTTAATCACTCTTTCTCAGTCCTCATACTCCTTAATCTCTCTGTGGCTTTTGAACACTTTGAACATCTCTTCTTGGATGTTCTCTTCTCGCTTAGATTCCATAACTCTACTCTCTCTTGACTCTCCTCCTACTGGACTGACTAATCCTTAGTCACTTTGCTGGGTCAGCATTCATCTTTCACCATTAAGCATCAGTGTCCTTCAGGGCTTTGTCCCAAGTTCTCTTTTCTTTCTTTCTTGGTGACCTCATCAGATCCTTATCATCTTTATGTAGATGACCCAATAGGCAACTGTTTGCTGGACAGCTCCAATTGCATATCCCTCTCACACTCAAATCCAGGAATTTAAGATTCTCACTCACTACTCCCTATCCCTAGATCAACCCATTTCCTAAACTCAATTTCTTTTTTTTTTGAGGGCAATTGGGGTTAAGTGACTTGCCCAAAGTCACATGGCTAGTGTGTCAAGTGTCTGAGGCCAGATTTGAACTCAGGTCCTCCTGACTCCAGGGCTGGTGCTCTATTCACTGCACCACCTAGCTGCCCCTCTTTTCTTTTTTTTTTTATTTTCATTTTAATTTTTTTTCCAAACTCAATTTCTAATGAGAATACCACTCTTCTACCAATTTCTAATGAGAATACCACTGCCCTTCTAGTCTACAAGGTTTGGACCTTAGAGTCAAAATTGATCTCACTCCTCTATCCAATAAGTTGTCAAATATCAGTTCTAACTACACATCTCTCAAATCTGTCCTCTCCACTGACATGGTCTTAATCCTACTTCAAGTTCTCCCCTTTCACCCAGACTATTGAAATAGCTTCATATCTGTGCTTTCAATCTCTCCTCTATCCGATGCATTCTCCACACAGCTGCCAAATAGATGTGTGGAAGATAACAGGTATAACCGTGTCACTCTCCTGCTCACAAACTTTCAGTGGTTTCCCATTCTCTCTAGGATAATGAAATTCTGCAGCATCGTATCTGAAGCCCTCCAAAATCTGATTCCTATCTACCTTTCCAGACCCATTTCACATTACTTGCCTTCAGTCATTCTTTATTCTAGCCAATTTGGCCTACCTACCTACTGTTCTCCAAACTCTCATTCCATCTGTCTGCCTTTGTACAAGCTGTCCCCAGGATCTAGAATGTCTCCCCTTGTCTTTGCATCAAAAAATCCCTAGAAACTCATGGTTTCCTTCAAGACTCACCTCACGCTTCTGTGTGAGGCCTTTTTGGACCTGCCTTCTCATCCCCCAGTCCTAGCTACCAGTGCTTTCTACCTGTTTTATATGTGATTTTTAAATGCCTGTATATGTGTTTTATGTATACATAGATGTGTGTATGCCTATATGCACAGGTATGTGCATGATGTTTCCTCCACTGGAACATAAGCTTCTTGAGGCAGGGACCATTGCACTTTTGCCTCTGTATTCCCTTCACCTAGCCCAGTGCTTGACTCTTAGTAGGTCCTTAATAAATGCTTGCTTGCTTCTTGCTTGACTGACAAGCTCAGCTCAAGTGTCCCTGCTACAGAAGGCCTGCCCAGATTACCTCAGTTACTAATAGTTCTCCCACCAGAAAAATTACTCAATGTGTATTTTGCATTTTTTTATTTTGCATTAATTTTGCATTTTTTATTTTGCATTAGTTTTTTGCTTACACTTCATTTCACCAGTTGCATGTTGGCAGCAGGAGTCCTTGCAGGCAGGGATTATTTTTGTTTGTTTTTGTATTCTCCTCCGCATCCCCTCCAACCTAGCAGGTAGTCAGGCTTATTAAGTGAATGAATGAATCTAAGCTAGCAAAGTATTCTATACATAGTATATGTTTAATCAGTATCTCTTGAGGGCTTGATTTGTTAATTGATCCAAATATGGATGGGGGAGGGGAACCATGGAACAAGAATATACAAAGTGAAAGAGAATAATTCAAGATTAGAATATAAGGTAAGGAATAGATAGGGAAGAAACTGACCATAGCTCTTTCCAGGAATTATGGTGGTGAAAATGACCATGATAATGGTGACTCATATTTTTATGTGTTGCCTCAAGGTTTACAAAGCACTTTAAGTTTCTCCCACTAAATATCTCCTCCCATGCCTTATTATTTGGCTCTAAATTTGCGTTCCTCAAATCATGCTAATGGTGTTTGTCAGCTTGTCCAGGTCCCATGATTGAGTGTGGGTCTGGTGCTAGACTGTGAGTCTGTTGACCAAGGACCAGCCCAGCTCATTTCAGAGAGACTCGTTGCCAGAAATATGGACACTTGGTTCATTTTTTTTTTTTTTGGTCACTAAAACTCCTGAAGCCTCTCAGCTGTGGTATGGAGTGGTTGCAATCTGTATGGATGAAGGGAGAACCCACACCAGTGAAAAATTGTGGATCCTCAAAGTGTGAAATATGCATGAATTGGTTTCACTGTATTTAAAAGCAAAAAGATTAAACCAAAGGACTTCTGAAAGAGCCTCCCTGACCTGCTCTCCTATAACCATTTATCCCAGAATGATTGTGTATGAACTCACAATACACATATATATCCCTTTATTTGTGCACCTCTCCCTCAAACAGAATACACCAGCCTAGGAGAGACACCTTTAGGTCTGGACCAACTATAGCCAGAGATTCAGTCTGACCAATCTCTTTGCATGGTCATATGAGCAAAGAGTGTTTTTACATTTTAAAATACAATAAAACTATTTCAAAATGAAAAGACTGTTCTTTGCTCCTAGACCTTACAAAATAAAGCAGCAGTTAGATTTAACCCACAGGCCATAGAGAGCTGAGCCCCATTTTAGAGTCCTTCAGGAAAAAAAAGGACAGAAACCCCTACCTCTCACAGCAGAATGGTATTTCATGGAGTGGCTCCTATAGCAGCTAGAAGTAAGGAGCTTCGGAGAATCTATGAGGCCTCAGATAAGTATGTTCTGCATGTTAACAAAAAAAAAAACCACAACTCCTGGTGATCATCAGATGTCAAACAGAATCATTTCCCTGAGGTACTTGGACATATTCACTGAATCTTGGCAAGGTTCTCTCTATGCTGACTCCCAAAGCAAGTGTATATGAATTAAAGTTTCTGAACTCAGAGAGAGAACTTCATAATCATCGCGGCTGGAAATATTTTGATCTCTCGCTCTGCATTCTTCTTCCCTCTGCAACCCTGCCTTTCACCAACATACACACATTTTTGAATCTCTGCCAGCATAACTATAGACACAGGACTAGAACTCTGTTATGGTCTTTCTATTCTATGTCTTCCTGCAGAATTTGCTAGACTGCGAAATTTTCAGAAAAGATAATGCGTCTGGTATATTGAGTGTCCCTGCCCTGTGGAACCCTCCAGAGCTAGAAAGATCCACATAATACACTCTGGTATATTCTCGCAGGAACTAAAAAAAAAATTTAACAGAGAGGAATAAACCACGAAGTAGGTTTACCTAAGCGCTGTCCCGGGTCCTCACTGACTTTCTCCTTCCCCATGAGTATTTTGCTCTTGAAATGATGATGTCTGCTTGACGAATTGTGAATGGATTGACTAATTTTTACACTGAATAAGACTGATTGATTTATAAGTAGTTTGCATCCGTGGGTTATGACCTTGAATTTAACCTTCCAAAAGGAGGGTATAGACTCACAGACACAGGAGCACAGAGAGGAAGAGGTTGAAGGTTAATTAGAAGCTGATCATTCCTATACACATTTGAACTGAAAAAATACATGATGCATCCCACAAACCATGCGCTCCAGGCAACCAGGTGCCATGGAGGAATTCCAAAAGCAAATGGAGGAGGTATGGGACCAATTTCCTTGGACCTATAAGAGGAGTGCTTAGACTATGAGTAGTGCCTGGACCAAGAAAGAATTGGAACTGAGGAGCAACAAGCAAAAAAGACATGGTGTCAACTCCAATGCTGTCTTTCCCTGGTGCTGTACATTATATAGACCATGCAGGTCTAAGAAACTAGGCCAACCACAGAAGTGGAAACCTGAATTCTTTCCACAGGCAGGGGAATCTTAGCCACTGGACAATATCTAAGTATTAGTGGCTGAGAGAGATAGCGCTCACTGGAGGGGAACATGACTTCCTAAAAAACCTCACATTCTTTGTTCATTTGGGGGAAAGACCCAAGCCCAGAGTAATTCTGTAAAAAGATGGCATAGATCTTTCAAGAAGTGAGGCTCATGGGAAAGGGAAGGCTTTGCTTTAATTACTTAGGGACTCATCATATTTTTTGGTTTTGTTGGGTTAAACATAAACTATAAACTGTCTTATGTTCGGTGTCTTGTTGGCTTGAGGACTTGTAGAAGAGATAATAGCCAGCATTTGTATAGTGTGTTAAGGTTTGTAAAATGTTTATATCTATTATAGAAACATATCAATACACACAGAGTGAGTATAAATTTTGTGTTATCTTACTACGCATAATTTATGACAGTGGGTTTTGGGGGGTTTTTCTAATGATGAGGTGGGAGAGAGAAAATAAATGTAAGTTTTTTTAGAAGAAATGCACAAATTATTTCGTTTGATCCTCTCCAAAACTCGAAGTAGATACTGATATTATCCCTATTTCACAGATGAAGAGGCTGAGGCTAAGAGAGGTTACGTGACTCACTCAGCATCACAGGGCTAGGACGCCTCTGAAGAAGGATTTGAACTCAGGTCTTCCTGATTCCAAGGCCAGGGCTTATTAGGAAGTTTTTCCATTACATAGATCTTAAATCTGCCTCAGTCCCAGTCAATTTGCCTCTCTCAGCCTGTTTCCTCCTCTGTCGGCAGTTACCTAGCATTTATTATGTCCCCAGTATCACAGACACAAAGAAAGGCAAAAAAGAAGAGAAAAAATCCGTGCCCTGAGGAGTTCACAGTCTAATAGAGACTTACAAACAGCTGTTCACTAATGATAATAACAATATCAGCTAGCATTTCCATACCACTTTAATTCAAGGCTAGGTGGGTACTTGTTGGGGATGTTTTAAAGGGGACTCTCAGTCAGGTCCAAATTGGACCCCATGGCCCCTGAAGTCCCTTCCAACTGTGAGACTCTTGATTCTGTGACCTGCTGGTCAATCTGATTTGCTGATATTTAAGATGGCCTAGTCCAACACTAGCCCTAGCACAGTGCCATCCAAGTGGTAGGTTCTCACTAAACCTAATCCAATCCAACCCAATCCAATAAACCTTTAATGAGCATCTACTATATAAGAGACACTATGTCTGCTTGCTTGATATGACTAATGGCCTGGAGGAAACAATAAACAAAGGATAAATTACTGCTGTGTAGGACTAGAAATTCAGGAAAGTAAGTAGCCGTTATAGAGAATTAGATTATTGGAGAGAACTAATCAATTCCAAAGCTTCTTCCACTGTAAGAAAGTCTGACTGGCCTACGAGTTTGTTCCCTCTTCTCATTAATCAGGCACCCACCTCCCAAAGAGCTAGTTTGGGCATGGGTGGCTGTGAGACAGATAACACACGGGGGGCTGCCAGCACAGGTTCACCCTTGATCTAGTTAAACAGGAAGGACAGGAAGACAGCTTCAGAGGGGTTGACAATCTTACTTTTTGCTATGCTAGTCTTCTCAAAGGGGTTGCTGATAATGGGAGCACAACGCCTACACCAGTGGTTCTCAACCTTCCTAATGCTGCGACCCTTTAATACAGTTCCTCGTGTTGTGGTGACCCCCAACCATAAAATTATTTTTGTTGCTACTTCATAACTGTAATTTTGCTACTGTTATGAATCTATCTGATATGCAGGATGTATTTTCATTGTTACAAACTGAACATAACCCACTGTCCTACAGCATTCCCTAATCACCCTTCTCACAGAGGCAGCTACCCCTATGTCTCAATGGGGTACAATTGAGACTCAGTGTCTCAATTGAGACAGGTACTGCTTGTGCACTCCCCTAAATACCCTCAAGCCTCAATGGGGGCCAATTGAGGTAAACACAGATTCCTCCCAAGCCTTTATTGTGGCCAATCAAGGCACACACAGCATTCTAGCTTGTGCATTCAACCCTAAGGATTAAATGACCAGTGCCTACCTACTTTATAGGGAAACAGACAAAGAAGGCATATTGCCAGCAATTGCCTCACAAGTTTACATTATCTGCCTGTTATATCTCACTGTGCAGTCACAATGAATATTTACAATTTAAGCATAAATGTTTATATTATTTATCTTCATATAATGCTGTACCAGCGTGGTAGAGATGTTTACAAGTCATGAGCCTGGGAAATAGAGATTGCTATGGCCATGGATCCTGGGAAACTAAACTCTAAGAAAGAATAACAAAAATCTACCTTATACACATGAAAATTACAGTGGCCAAGGCCATGTCTTCCCTACTCAAATAATTGGATGATGGTGGCATGACCTAGTTTTTAGACCATTTGAATATTCTTCAGTCAATCTCCAGAAATATTAGTCACATATACAATTGGCAGATATTTATTTATTCTCTAATATATTATTTATTTAGTCCCAGTTGAACTAGAGAACGAGCTCGTCAAGAGTGAGCAGGTTGAGACTGAAGCACTATCATCTTCCGCAGTATTCACCATTTGAGACAAGTGGTACAGTAGTGGATGGAATGCTGGGCCTGCATTCTGGGAGACTTGCTGATATGGCCTCAGACTCTCCCTAACTTTGTGTAACCCTGGGCAAGTCACTTAGCTTGTCTGCCTCAATTTCCTCAACTGTGAAATGGAGATCCTAATAGCACCTTCTACTCAGGGTTGTTGTGGGCATTAAAGGAGATCTCATCTGTAAAAAGTGCCTGGCACAGTGGCTGGCACATAGTGGGTGCTAGGTAAATGCTTACTCCCCTTCCCTTCCTTCTGCAGCCTCAGGTCAGTCACTCCTAAGAGCCAGCCCCAGGGCAGAGATCAGCAGCTTTGCAGAGGACCTCACTTTCATTGAGCCTCCTCTGAAAGTCAAGAGAAGGATCCACCTCATGTGGGGCCCACTCTACCTATTATTCCAGAGGGGATGCCTTGCCCTGAATGCCCTTCCACTATAGAGGAGATGGATAGAATAAGACTTGGACTAGAATAAGAGGTACATAGGTCACTTAGCATTGCCTGTTAACCAGAAGTCAAGCCCAGTGAAGCAATGAATGAATGAAAAACCTTAAGCTGAGCTCTGATTTGTCACAGAGCAACCTACTGATCACTGGAGGTATAAACAGAAAAGCAAGAAAAGACTGTCCTGGCTTTCAGAGAGATCATGTTCTAATAGGAGGACATAAGACATGTAGGAGGGTCCATTGGAAGGGCAGATAAAAAAGCCCACTGATCTTTGAGGTGTAGCAGCAAGACAGATAGCAGTGAATCTGTTGTGTTATTTCCATTGATAAAACCATATCCCGTCCCGATGTTGAACAATTGATAATGTCAAAGTCTTTGGATTTGGGTCTTCAGTGGCAGGGCTGCTGAGGAGGCAGGGGCTGCTACACCTGAAAAGGCAGTTGCCTTGTCAAGTCTCAAGAGTTGCTCCACTAGCCTGTGGTTATGGAGGGATTGAGTGGAATTGGAGCTGGTGGCCTGGGAGGGAGGATGCTGTTCCCTAATTTCTTGGGCCCAGGATCCTCAGCTATCTTGACTGTGATCTGAGGGCGTGTGGTGGTGGTTTAAACTGCTTGACACATATTACTACTTGTATCTCCCCCATGGTGCCTTGTTGATTCAGGTAGGCCTGCTTGCCCGCCTGTCAGGTCTTAACTAGTTGGTGCTGGCCCAAAGGGGCTCAATGATTTACCCAAGTTAACCTTGGCAGAAAACAGGTTTCAATCCCAAGGCCCTGAATCCAAATCCAATGTTTTTCCCTACATTCCAGATGACAGACTAACAAGCCCATCACTGGCAGAAATCTAATTCACTATGAAATAACTATATCATTTCTAGAGGCAGGGGGAAGGCTAGCTGCTAGCAGCAAACCAGGAAGACAACCTGTAGAGTTACTCAGGATGGGGAAACACTGGCTCATTCACCTTTGGGTTCAGCCATTCATTTAGCAGAGGGAAAATACAAAGGCCAAATATGAAAAAAGAAAGACTGAAACAAAAGACTGAAGAGACCATGTTTCATTGTTCAAACAAGCAGCCACATGAGAGCATTTTCTCCTTTCAGAGAGAGCCAAGGCTAATGACTTCCGTCAGAGCCTCCTGAGTTATTTTCTCCTGCCAACAATAGGGCCCATATTTCATTTCTGGGATGGCCATTCATGAGACACTGGGAAGCTGGAGGCTGGACTGACCCACGGGGCACTAATTTCAGTCATTTCTCCTTGAATAAATGCCCAAGAGCTTCTCTGCATGGCTGCACATTGGAGATGATTGGGCAGCTGATGGGGGGAGGCTGTGGAGGGCCAACTGAACTAGTTGCCAGGAAGAGATCACCTCTGGGCCTTGCTCTCTCATTCACTAGCTATGAGACTATAGACAAGTCAATTTAACCTCCTTGGGCCTCAGTTTCCTTATCTGTAACAAAGAAATTGGGCCTGGTAAACCTTGAGCTTTAAAGTTTTCTTCCCTTCTATTTTCTTTTCTCTTTTTGGCTATGACTCTTCTTACATCAGGGCCTTGTTTTCAGGACCAATTATTTCCTCTTGGAAAGTTATGCTCCTCTTTACATTGTTCACACACTTCCCATACAATGGAGTGTGTTATAGTTCGGATGATTAGATTTCCTTGCTCATTGAAGCTGAAGAAATAGAACAAGTCACCCAGAACCCATTCAGATTACATCTGGAGACTGGAGTGATTTGTATAAAAAAGGTTCCACCTGCTTTCTGGGATTCATCCTGAGCAGCACAAACTAGATAGTGTTTGTGAGTAGGACAGCCATGAATTGAACTCCCATGGAGGGTAGGGCAGGGAGAAGAGAGAGATCAAGTCTCCCACCCTTGACAAAAAGCCTCTTCTACTCACTTAGAACGCTCACTGCCCACCCCCACCCCACCCTCAGCATCACTTATTTTAATCTTTGTCATTCTTAAAGGCTAAGCCCAAATGAAGCCTTCACTTGTAAATTGTGCCTCTCTCCCAGATACTCCTTCTAGCTCATAGGCTAAAATCTCTCAGGGTGGTTGTCACACACTGTTTGTTGCCTTGTATGAAAGGAAGGAAGGAAGGAAGAAGGAAGGAAGGAAGGAAGGAAGGAAGGAAGGAAGGAAGGAAGGAAGGAAGAAGGAAGGAAGAAAGGACAGACAGACGGACGGGTAGAAGGACAAAGTAACTACCTAGTACCAATTGCCAAACACCATGTTAAATGCTGGAGAAACAAATGGACAAAGAAGACAATCCATGCTCTCAAGGAGCTCACACTCTAATTGGAGAAAACACCTGTAGGACAGCTCAGCTACTGAGCACGTGGAAAATCTGAGAGGTCATATAAGTGTAGCTGTGAGGAGAATAACATTACAGGAGGCATTGTTAGCTATGAGGCTGCTGAAAACAGGAACCAGTAGGTACCTTCTCTGCCATTCCCCAAATGTTGACAGGCTTGGATACCACCTCCTTGCTTTGCATCCAGCTTTTGTTATGCTGCTTAGCGCTCACAGACACAACACAGTAATAATTTCATCCGTACCCTCTGAAGTCCTCTGACTACAGAAAATGAAGCTGATTTCATCTTCCTTGGAGAAAATAATCTCCCCATTCTGTGCCTTCTGCCTGCTCCTCTCCCCAGACCTCAGCATCCAGTCCCAATCCATGGAGGTAAGTAGCTTATTGGACAGGACTTCATCACTGCATGAGTCCATCCTGTAGCGCCAAGAAACAGTGAAGGGGACATTGGCGTCTGCATTCCTCATGTATGCTATCTGGCACTCCAGCTCCTAGAAGCATTCAGCTGCACCTTAAATAGCAACTCTGGAAAGGAAGGAGGAAAAAAAGGACTCAGAGCAAGCAGCCGGAGAGATGGCACAACTAAGAATGAAAGGAATTATTTTGGATTTTCTCAGTCATCAAATATTAGAGTTACAAGGGATGCTAGAACTCTCGTCTAGTTCTGCCTCTTCATTTTGCGGATGGAGAAACTGAGACCTGTAGAATGATTATAATGGTCAGACTAAAGGCAGTGAGGAAAAGGTCAATGGGAGAGGGTCATTTCAAGGATAAAGCAAAAACCCAAGTTGGCATTCAGAAACTCTTCCATGTCCACTCTCATGGCCTGGTCATGAGATGGCACCATGGATAGAGAACTGGAAGATCTTAGTTCAAATCCTGCTTTAGAAATTGACTAACTGTAGTACCCTGGGCAAGTCTCTTACCCTCTCTCAGCCTCAACTTCCTCATCAATAAAATGGGTATAATAATAACATGTGCCTCACATAGACAGTTGCAGTAATCTCCAGGGCTGGTCTCCTGCCATCACTTCTTTCCCCTCCAATTCATCCTACAAATCTATCCTACATTAATCCCCTATCTTGATCCTATTCCTCCCTTGATCAAAAATCTTATAAACTGCCTCCTCATCACCTCTATGAGAATGCGTTCAAGGGCTGCCATCTTTTGGACCCAGCTTATCTTTGCAAGCCTATCTTCCATTTTATGCCAATATCCATTCTAGCATGTGGGTTCTTAACCTTTTGTGTATTATGGAACCCTCTGGTAGTCTAATAATGTTTTTAAATGCATAAAATAAAGCATAGGGAATTATGGAAAAGTTAGTTATATTGAAATAAAGTTATTAAAATATTTTTTAAAAACACAGACCCCAAGTGAAAAACCCCTGCATCCAACCAGACCATGTACTCACCTTCCCTGAGCGCATGGTACACATGCTTACTGCACATCCTCTTCTTAACACACTTTCACCTTTTATTCTACTTATTTGAATCCATCCATCCCATCTACCTCAAGAATCCTGTCCTCCTTGGAATCTTCCCAGATGACCCCAGCCTACAATAAGCCTGCCTCTGCTGATCTAAGGTATTCAGTGTTTGTACCATTCATTTGGCCCTTGTGGTCTTCCTGACATCATTAGGCATCTTTTTAGATTGTAAATTTCTTGTGGACTTGGTCTGTCTTATACCCTTTTTTGACTTGCACAGTGCCTAACATATAACAAATCATTAATACCCATTGATTGATAATTATTGCCTGGTTTTGTACCCACATGCTCAATACCAAATTGGCCCCAAACATGGCCCTTTCGCATTACTTATTCTGATCACAGATAGAGCTCCATCCTTTCTGTCTTTGTTTGGTTAGGAAATCTTTTTTCACTAATTCAATTGTGTTGAGTTGTCTCTGCTCCTTAAGGAATAATATACTTAAAGGAGTTCAGTTAAAAGCCTTGTGACTACAAGATTGAAAAGAAGTCAGTAGTCTATGGGCAGATACTGCCCCTTAGGAGACACTGCATGAACTTCAGAGTCATTAATGTGGCAGTGCAGAGACTTAGAGATTCAGGCTCCATTGCATTACTCCAGCAAGTTCTGAGGGCATAATCGGCCTCACTGGCTGGTTCCAAAAGGCTGGCTCATGAAAATCACTCTCTCTGCTTTTTAAAATCTCTAAAAGGATCATAGTGCTAGAGTTAGAAGCACTTCAAAGACTGTCCTACTGTCTCATCTTGCATTTGAGAAAACTGAGACTGGGGGCGTCTAAGTAACTTTCCCAAGGTCATACCAGTAATTCAGAGACCAATCACTTTACCTTCCTGATAACTGGAAACATGGTATTAGAAAGACCAGTGTGGGGGAATCAGGAGACCTGGGTTCTAATCACTGCTTTTCTGCTAATTGTGTGATCTTACAATGGAAAAGGACATAACCATCTGACTCAGTTTTCTTATCTGTACAGTGGGGGTATAGCAGAGGACTAGATAATAGAAAAGCATGGCATCATGGGAGATCATTAGATATGGATTCAGAAGATCTGGGTTCAAATCTAGCTCTGCCACTTCCTACCTGCATGTATTCAGCCCAGTCATTCTGCCTTTTAGGCTTTCAGTTACCTCAACTGTAATAGCTAGCATTTACAATAGCACTTTAAGGTTGGCAAAGTACTTTATACATCATCTCATGATCCCCACAATAACTCTGCAAGGAAGGTGCTATCATCATTCCAGTTTTACATGTGAAGAAAGTGAGACAGAGAGTTTAAGTGATTTAGCCAAGGTCACACAGTAACTGCATGTTTGAGACACGATTTGAACTCAGGTCTTCCTGACCCCAAGTCCAACACTCTATCCATTGTACCGACCCAGCTGCCTAACTAAACCAAAGGGGTGCTCGAAATATTCTCCAAAGTTCCTTCCAGCTCATAACATTCTATTATTCAATAACCAGTATATGTCAGACCTTGGGTTTTTATAGCATTATTCAGTATGAAACAGAATTTGGCCTTACCCACAGGGTGGGGTTATGGGATCTTATTGTCTGTACTATCGTAGTGCAGACCCCAAGAACATGATTATAATGGCATTTTCATACACTCTCTTCCCTAAAGTGGCTTAGGTCACCTGACTGGGCACATAGCCTTCCAGATTCAATTTACTGTAAAAGAGCTACAGAGTGATCAGAATAAACTCCCATACCCATCTTACCTTTGCCTAAATAAATAAGGCTGGCCCAAGTATGACAGGGGACAATTAGAATTAAGAAAGCAACAATTACTACTTGGCCGTGATTGGAAACCTGGTTCCCATAGGAAATCTTTCCAGAGGAATCATCGTAGAACCAAGTCCTTCTTTCCTTTAAGAGGGTTCTGAGCACTAAGACTACAAGATGTTGCTCCTTCGTCCTGACTTGTTGCTTTAGAAGTAATATGAATAAGCTGGAGCATGTCCAGAGGAGGCTGACCAGGATGGTGAGGGAAGTAAACCTCATGCCACATGAGGAGCCACTGAAGCAAAAGGTGTCACTGAGTTTTGCCCCAGGAGGCAGAATTAGGTGCAATGGGTACAAGTTAATGGGAAACAGATTTCAGTATCCAATAAAGGCATTAGAAGTATTTAAAAATGAAGGGGCAATTAGTCAGCAAATATTAATTAAACACCTACAGACACTATGGTAAGCACTGGGAATACAAAGAAAGGCAGAAATCAGTCCTTGCTCTCTAGAAGTACATCATCTAATAGGAGGGACAACATGTGAAAAACCACACACAAACAATGAATGGGGGGTAGTCTCAGAAGGAAGCCTCTAGAAATAAGGGAATTTTGAAAGTTTTCTATAAAAGGTGGAGTTTTAGCTGGGACTTGAAGCAAGACATGGAAGGCTGGAGACAGATGAGGTGGGAGAAAAGTTGAGTCCCCTGTCACTGAAGGTTTTTAAGCAGTGGCTAGAGAATCATTTGTTAGATGTTATAAAAGGAACATTCCTCAGGTTGGAGCAGGACTAGATACCATATGAGTATTGCTAAGATCTGTGATTATACAATAATCCATGATATACATAGAGCAACATTTTTGTTTCACATATTTTTGGTACTTAACACATAGTAAGAGAAGCAGCTTGGTATAATGGATAAAGAACTGTTGTGGGAATCAGAACTATGTGGCTGGGTTCATGTCCTACCTCTGACATACATAGGCTACATGACTTTGGACATGTCACTTAACCTCTTAATGCCTGAGGTAACTCTATAAGACTATAAGTTGCAGAGCAGGTACCAATCTGCTTTGGTAAAGGGAGTTTCCTTATTAGGAGTTCCACATAAAAGTTCCAGTTCTGAATGTAAGGCTAGAAGAATAAGCTAACAAACAAGAGACATCCACAATAAAGAGTTATTCTGGTAACAGAGGCACTCAAGACATAAATACAAAAGAAGAGAATGATTCCAAAATATGGATAAGCAAAGCCTCAAAGCAAAACACAGCTTGGATACAAATTGAATTAGAATGCTAGAAGAAATGAAATAAGAGTTTTTAAATTAGTTTATAAATTAAATGAGAGGACTAGAGGAAAGAACTGGAAAGCAAGTGAGAGTTTTTGGAAGAAGAATTAATAGCTTAGTAAATAATTTACAATAGTTCAAAACTTTATCTAAGGTTTTGGCTACAGATGCTTTAAAAATTAGAATGGACCAAACAGAAGTTAATGATTCCTTCAGACAATAAAAAACATTAAATCAAAGTCAAAAGACTAAAAATAATAGAAGAAAATATCTGGTATCTCGTATTAAAAAAAAATTGGGAAAATAGACCAAGAATTACTGGGCTACTTGAAAACCATGACCAGAAAAAGAGTCTGGATAGCATATTTCAAGAAATCATTAAAGAAACCCTTAGAACCAGTGGGCAAAGTGAAAATTTAAAGTTCCACTTAAAAGAGAGACCAAAATGAAAATTCCCAAGAATATCACAATCAAAACTCAGAGTTTCTAGGTCAAAGAAAAATACTGCTAGCAGCCAGAAAGAAAATATTCCAATGCCAGGAACCACCATCAGAATCATAAAGATTTAGCAGCCATCACTATCAAGGAGTGGAGAGCTTGGAATGCAACATTCTAGAAGGCAATATATAAGAGCTTACAACCAAGAATAACTTATAGTATAGGGGGAAAATAACCTATAATAAAATGGTGGACTTCCAAGTATTCCTGGTGAAAAGACCAGAACTGAATAGAAACTTTGATACACAAACAATGGGGTCAGAAGAAGCATAAAAAGATGAATATGAATGACCTCTAAAAAGGGACTACACAAGGATGGAATGTTTATATTCTAATAGGATGAAATGATACAAATGTCCCCTCAGAACCCTAATAGTATCAGCAGTCAGGGAATTAAATAAACCAGAGGGACTCAGAATGGTTTTATGTTTTGATGATCTTAAAAGAAGTAAGAAGAGGGGAGAAGAGAAAAGAAAGGCAGAGGACTTTTACCTCATATAGTTGGTGTACACAATGAGAAGACTATACAAAAAAGAAGCAAGGGGTAGGGGAAGCAGGGGACATTTCAACTTCATTTTCATTTGAGCTGGCTAAAGGATGGTAGAATACACAAAAAGTAGCAAGAAGCTATGATTGAGCCCCAGGTGAGAGAAAGAGAAGAGAGATAGGGGAGCAAAAAACAAATTGTGTCAAGCATAGAGCACAAAGCACTGGTGCTAAAGCATTTTACTCTCTCACCAACTCTCTTCCTGCCACCAAAGAGGGGGCAGGAAACAGAAAGAAGAAAAAAAATGCAAGTGAATAGGATGGGAAATACACAATTAATGACCATACCTGTGAATGTGAATGGGATGGACTCACTTATAAAATGGAAGAGGATAGCAAAATGGGTTAGGAAACAGAATCCAACAACCTGTTGTTTACGAGGAATACAATTGAAACATAAAGAATCAGGCAAAGTTAAAATAAAAGGCTGGAGAAAAATCTAATATTCTTCAAGTGAAGTAAAAAAGACAGGGGTATCAATCATGCTAACAGCAAAGATAGACTTGATTTAAGGAGATAAACAAGGAAAATACAGTATACTGAAAGATAAGTATGAACAATGAATCAACATGATATTTAAAATATGCACTGAATAGCATAGCTTTTAAATACTTAAAAGGAGGTAAATGAGTTACAAGGAGAAATAGAATAACACTATAATAGTGGGGGATTTCAATGTATTCCTTTTAGACCTAAACAAAGTTAGAAATGATAAACCTCTGGTGATAATTAAATAGGAATAGAAGGGTGTGTGTGTGTATGTGTCTGTGTGTGTGTGTGTCTGTCTATGTGTGTGTCTGTGTGTCTGTGTGTGTCTGTGTCTATGTGTGTGTCTGTGTGTCTGTGTGTCTATGTGCTTGTGTGTGTCTGTGTGTGTGTGTGCCTCAGTTTGCATGACACCTTTATGAAAATTTACATCTATGAGGGTCTATAAAACCTCAAAATCAAATAAGAATAAAGGGGAGATCCATATACCAAGGAAATCATAGGTCCAGTGGAATGTATAATAAATAACCAGTAAAATTTAAAAAAAAACAAACTTTGTTGCTTTATTAGAGAGTCCTGGACTTAGAAAGACCTAAGCTCAAATCCTGCTTGAGACACTTATTAGTTAGGTGTCCCTTGGTGAGTCATTTAACATCCTTTAGTTTCAGTTTCTTTATTCTTAAAATGGAGATACAATAACACCTCTCTCACAGGGTTATTGTGAGGATGAAGTGAGATGATGTCTGTAAAATGCTTCATAAAAGTTAAAGTGCTGCATAAATTGTGGTTGTTATCATTGCTACCAGTAATGCTTACAGTCTCTACATTTGCATAGCACTCTATGACTTACGCCTCTGGCAGCTGGGCGGCACACTGGATAGACTGCTGGCTCTGCGGTCAGGAAGGAAGACTGAACTCTTCTCTTCTCTAAACTCTCGAGTTTAGATCCAGCCTCAGGAACTTGCTGGCTGAGTGACCCTGAGCAAGTCCCTGTTTACCTCTGTTCCTCATCTATAAAGAATGAACTGGAGAAGGAAATGGTAAACCATTTCTAGTATCTTTACAAAGAAAACCTCAAGTGGAGTCATGAAGAGTCTGATATGACTGAGCAACAGCAACAATATTATGGCTTACAGATGACTTTTATATTCATTTTCCGATTTGATTCGACAATCACAAGAATTAGTCAGGACAGGTTTATCTTCCTATTTTACAGATAAGGAAACTGAGGTCAGAGAAGTTATGTGACTTGCCCAAAGTCAGACAGTGCACTGATGCCAAAATCCTTGTTTGGTTCTCATTTCAGTCCTCCCACATTTATCTTCCTGACCTGAGAAGCCTCTGTCTAAACCATAAGTGGGGAAACTGCTGCCTTCAGGCCACGTATGACCTTCTAGGTCCTTGGGTGTGGCCTTTTGACTGAGTCCAAGGTTTACAGAACAAATCCTTTTATTAAGGGGATCTTTTCTGTAAAGTTGGGATTGAGTACTTGAGGACCTAGAGGGCCACATGTGGCCTAGAGGTCAGAGGTTCCCCACTCCCAGTCTAAACCTTCACTGTACTCTGGAGTGATAGATGACTTACCAGGAGGAAGATCAAGCACAGCCCAGGTCTTTAGTCATCCATTGTCTCTTTGCTTGGGGGGGGAGGGAGAGTTCTCAGAATTCTCTCGACATAAACCTGTTAGTTTCCCCACTGCTTCTCAGCTGTCACTGAACCATCTAAATCTTCTTTTCAGCCCCAAAGTGGGACTCCTTTGAGCTAAGATATGTAAGAGTGTGCTGGAAACTATAAAGCACCATGTAAATATTGTTAGCATTCCTTGTGGTAAGTGCTTTTAATAAACGCTTCTCCCTAAAGCTTTCTGCCACTTCTTTCGCAAAAGTAATTCTGAGGTGATGAAATGCCCCATTCTAATTACCGTCACAGTCCAGCTAATGTCATTATCTTCTTCCATAAAAACACATTATTAGGGAAAGCAACATTCCTAGGAAGACATAACAAATAAGCAACCAGCCGAATGATGCTATAACATAGAACTCTACGTGGGGTTTCCTTATAGCTAACGTTTATATAAGCTTTGAGTCTCACAACTTTGAGAAGCAGGTGCTATTATTATACCCATTTTACAGTTGGAAAAACTGAGGGAGAAAGCAGGTAAGTCTAGGGTCATGTAGCAAGGCAGTGTCTGGGACTAGATTTGAATTCAGATCCTCCTGACTCCAGGTCCAGCACTCTATCCACTGTACCACCTAGTTGCCTTGTAATGTTAATGATATTGCAAAACGACATAAATCATAAGCAACATGTTGAAGTGGAAAAGGTTGTGTGCCCAAGTCACTTCATCTTTCTAAGCCTCCACTAGTTCCATCTGCAAAATGGAGATAAAACCCGCTGTAGTAGTTACAGATCATGGTCGTGGTGAAGATTAAGTGAAACGATGTGTGCTCTCAGCATGTATCTGACCTTTCTGTCTTGATCTCTTCTGTTGGAGCATCCTTCGGGTCTTGCCCCCTTTGTATTGCTATCTCTCAGACCTTTTTCTCTTCTCTCCATATTACACATGGGGTTTTTGTGAGGAACACTTTGTAAACCCCTTTTAGCCTATATGAATGTGAGGGTGGGACTTGGCAGGTGCCAATTAAGCCCTCTGCTCTAGGCAATGAGCCTGGTGATTTTAGGGACAGAGAAGAGGAAGTCCTACATTGTACCTAGAGCATAATCACAATGACAAAAGGAAGATTGGAACTCAGAGCCCATCATTCTCAATGCAAAGCACTTGCAAAATACAAGCAATCTTCAAGGGAAAAGCAATCATGATAGAAATGTAGCAAGTCTATTCTTACTCTCCCCAAGTTAGGCCTGCTCCATCTTCCTACTCAGGGGTCTGGGGTCCCTGAGGGCCTGAGGTACTACCTCTGTGCCATTGTTCACTTGAGGCCTCTCCTTCTATGTTTCTTCCATTGTTAGGGGCCAGTAGCTAGTACCTCAGTTCCACTGAACTATATAACATTGATTAACTTCTTAAAAGGAATATTTGTTTCAAATCTATAGCAATAACAAACGCATAAATATTTTCTCCCTGCACTCTAAGGGCATCCTTTCCCTTATACCACCTTGGTCTCATATGGGGAATAGGCTCAAAATTTAGTTCCTACATACCATTGGTTTCACCAAGTTCATTTCTAGATGTGCCCTGCCCGCCAGGCTCCACATCTCAGCTACCATTGACCTGACTCTCAGATGTTGCTTCCTTAGATTACTCCTTGCTCCTTAGAGCATCTATGATATTCTGGCTATAAACCCACAGACTCTGGAATGCTGGGATGCTAAGGCAGCCTCTGAAGCTTTCAAATTCATAAGGTCATAGAGGCTCCTCTCTCCTCATCTAGAACAAATGCAGAGGCCAAGAAACAAAGCCCTTTCACTGGGCCATATGGCCTCAGAGGGGGAAAAGGCCCCAAAGCCTTTTATCTTAATAGTGTGGTCTCCTATCAAATACCATGGATGAGTCACCTAGATCCTCTAAGAATAAATGAGGTTTAAAAAAAAAGTGGCTGATGCTGACAGGCCTTTTTAAATGTCCCCACAGCCAATCAAAGAGCCTTCTTTTCAATATATGGTTTGCCAGTCATAAGTATTTATAGAATGTCTACCATTGACTCTGGTAAATGAGATTTCACAGTCTCTTCAACCTACTTTCCTTTCATCAATCATGGTTCTCCCATAAACAAGCTTCCTGGTCTCTCTACTCCTAGAGATGATGTCCCAAGGGCTCTCTCTCTCTGTCTATATCTCCTTCCCCCTCTTTCTTTCTCTCTCCCTTTCCCCCTACCGCATACACCCCAGACCTCTGTTACACAAATTTTATGGCTGAGTTCTAAAAATAATTGAGTCATTGAAGCCTCCTGCATAACTGACCCTGACAGTGTGGACTCTTCATTTGCCACTTTGCTTTCTCTTCTGGTATTTGACACACTGTGCGTGTTTTCTTTCAAAGGTCCATCCATCATTTAGAAACATCCCTTTGATGTGTTAAGATACTGTCACCCACAAAGTGGTGGATGTGGGACTGTCTCAGCTCCTCTGAGGGCAAGATCAGGGCTTTGTTCACATTACCACATTCCTTTCTACTCTGTCCTCTTTATAGGATCTCAACTTCAGTGTTCCCAAAATGGAACTCCTTATCTCCCCCCACCAAAGATGCCTCATCCTCCAACTTCTCTATTTCTACTGAGGTTACCCCAGTCTTTCTATCCTCCCTCAGACTCATCCTTGGCTCTCTTCTCCACTCTCCCCCTTCATCATCAGTTGCCAATCTTGTCGATTGCAGCTCTACATCTCACTTATCTTGTTCTTCTCCACTACTCTCTTGGAGAACTTATATCCTCTCATCCAGATTATTACAGCGTTATTACTAGTGTTTACAGAGCACTTTAAGATTTGTAAAGCTCTTTTCAAATGGGATAGCATTTTATTCTCACAACAACCCTGGTAGGTAGATGCTATTATTATTCCCATTTGACAAATGAGGAAACTGAGTCACAGAGGCAAAGGGATTTGCCCAGGACCACACAGGCAGTAAGTGTCCAAGGCAGAGTTGCATATGGGTCTTCCTCACTCCAAGGAGAATGCTCTATCTACTTCACCCGCCTCTTCCTTCTCCAGTCCATCTTCTACACAGCTGCTGAAACAATCTTCCCAAGGCATAAGTCGGAGATAAAATGCCAACTTCTCATCCTATTCTTTAAAGTCCTCCACCATCTGGCTTGCACCTTCCTTTCCAGACTTATTTCCAATTATTCCCTTTCACACAATCTGTTCTTGTCATACTGGACAACTGAGCTGTTCTCAAGTTCAAAATTCTCTCTCCTGTCTCTTTGACTTCCCTTGCGGTTTCCTCACCTCTCCCTCTTCGAATGCTTCTGTTCCTTAAAGACTCAGCTCAGGCCACCTACAGAATCCTTTCCTTACTTCTTCCCCCCAGTAGTCAGGGGTCTTTACTTCCCCAAATTTGTTGTTGTTTAGTTGTTTCAGTCAAGTCCAATTCTTCATGACTCCATGGACCTTTGTCCATGGGGTTTTCTTGGCAGAAATACTGGAGTAGTTTGCCGTATCCTTCTTCATTGACAAACAGAGGTTAAGTGACTTTCCCAAGGTCACACAGCGAGGATGTTTCTGAGGCTGGAATTGAATGCAGGTCTTCCTGACTCCAAGCCCAGAACTCTATCCACTGTGCCACCTAGCTGCCTAAAAACACCTTAAAATTCTCGTTATTGTTATGTCTCTGGGTGACTCCTATGGATGTTGTCCAAGGGGTTTTCTTGGCAAAGATAATGGGGTGTCTTGCTGCTTCCTTCTCCAGCATGTCCCTATTTTACAGATGAGGAACTGAGGCAAATAGGGGGTAAGTGACTTGCCCAGGGTCACACAGCTAGGCTACATTTGAACCCAGATCTTCCTGACTCCAAGCCTGGTGCTCTATCCACCGTATCACCTAGCAAAAATTACTTTTTAAAAATTTTCTATACAAATTGTAACCCCCATGTCAGCTCCCTCTTCCTCCTTCTCCCTACCACAGTAGAAAGTAAGGCCTTTGGGAGTAGGGACTGTTCTTGTATGCACTTAATAAATGATGTTGAATTGGGCTACCTCTTTCATCTTTTCAAGGTGCAAGGCCAGTGTGAGAGTCAGAAAGAGAGAGTATATATCCATGGAACAAGGATTTCTCCCCGAGGACTACTAAGTAACTTCTATCGGGATGAAATCTATGGTCATGGCTTCTCTAACATCTGGCTCAAAGTGACTGTGTTACTTCACAATAATATGGAAGCAGAAGCCAGGAGGTAGCATGATTTATACAAGTTAGTAATGGACCAGGAAGACATAGGCTCTATTTCTGCTTCCATGGCTAACTTAGGGTGTGATTCTGCCTTACTAAAATGTATAACCCTGCTACTAATTCATTTAACCATCAGAAAAATGGAGGTAATAATGCCCCTAGCTTCCTTGCCCTCTCCTCCAGGAAACTGTGAGTGTTAATGAGATCGACTGTGAAAGATAATCTTGGTCTCTTAAAGATGCCCATAACTTTGATTTATAGGTTGCCAGATCTCCAAGGATCTCAGCACCCTTTTTGCACTGTACCTCATTTACTCATCTCCTTTGGCAGGTGATGAAACTGAGCTACAGGTGATTTGCCTGAGGTCACACAATGAGTGTCCCAGCAGAGCTAGAATATACTGTGATAGGTTGGGGAAAACTTTCTAGGTTGGATATGAAAAAGAGCTTTTTGCCTTCAAGGATTTTTAAATTAGAACTGACTACCAAGGGAGACTGTATTAATTCCTTAATTGGACATCTTTAAGAATTTCATGGTCTTTGGCCTGGTATGGCAGAGATGCAATTTTGCTCTGAGCCAGAGAGATGGACTAAGGGACCTTTAAGTCACCTTTCCAGAATTATAATATGTAGTTCCATGATTATAAAATGTGCACATTTATTGAAATATTGGAAATTCAGATGAATAAGTATTTTCATATGACAAGGCCAAAAAAGTCCTTATCTATGCCTTACTAATATTTTTTTTTAAAGAGGATCACACGTCCTCATGAATCTATTATTCAAAATCAGTCAAGCCTTATTTTTGATACCTTTGGCTACCTCTCCCACCAATCTTCATTGTCACTTTCTTTGTCTTTGGTTTCTACTACTCTTCCTTCTCATCAATTCTTTTTTGTTTCTATAGGTGGGCCTTCCTCTTCTTCCTCCCTCAGGTCTTCTCTATTTTTATTCTCTCTCTTCCTTGTTAATGTTGTCTGTGCCTACAGCTTTACTGACCACCTCCTTTGGAAACACCTCCATTTCTTTGTCTCTTGCCTGTCCATGCTTCAGATCTACATTCAACTCTAGCTGGTTGTTCCCTCAATCCCTCAAACTCAGCATGTTCAAATCCAATTTCATCATAACTTTCCCCAGATCTTCTCTTCCGCATGCTTTCCCGATTTCTTTTTTAAATTTGTTCAAGTCTATGTTTTCATTGCTGGAGAAGGCAATGGCAAAACCACTCCAGTATCCTTGCCAAGAAAACCCCATGGACAGTATTGATGTGCTGTGATCCAATGGGGTCCCAAAGATTTAGCTACAACCAAATGCCTGAACAACGTCGTCCTTGAGATAGGGAACTTATGATGAAGAAACTCCCTCCACCAATGACAATGATGAAAATAATAACCACTATCTTTATCTCCAGTGGAAAGCTGCTCAGAAATGTGTAGTTTTAGAGAATTATCTGTAGAACTGAAAAGTTAAGTAACTTGCACAGGAATAGGGTCACACAGTCAGTATATATCAGAAGAAAATTCGATTTCCTATTTCTTTTATTAGCATCAAAATTCTCTCAGTCCTCTGGGCTCAATACACAGTCAGTTCTTAGTAAGCATTTGTTTGAAATGAATTGATTCTCCACCCCCTTCCCTTTGCCCTACACATTCAATAAGTCACAAAGAAGGCACTGTTACTCCTTTATTATTTCTCACATCTGTTCCTAGGAACTGGTTTAGGCAAGTGAATACAATTTAACAAATGTTTATTTAGCACCTACTATGTGCAATAGGACATAGATATAATAAATCCTTGGATTGCCTGACCAGTTTAGCTTTTGTCTTAGTATTCTGAGTGTCTGCCCAGTGCCTTTCATGTATTGGAAGGTGAGGAGAATAAACATTTATATAGCCCCGACTCTATACCAATGTGCTAAGTGCTTTGCAAATGTCATCTCATTTGATCTTCTCACAACAACCTTAGGATGTAGGTGCTTTTTTATTATTCCCTTTTTATAATTGAGGAAACTGAAGAAAATAGAGGGTCACACAGATAGTAAATATTTGAGACTCTAGGCCCAGTGCTCAATGCTTGTTGAATTTAACAGACTTGCAAGGCGCTATGCTGTGTGCTGGTGATACAAAGATAAAAATGAAAACATTCCTGCCCTCAAAGAGCATACCTTCTGTTAGAATGCAACATGTATATATGTAAATAGAGAAAAGGAAGTAAGTAGGAAAAACTATTTCTCATGAAAAATATCTAGGTAAAAATGAAAAAAAATTAGGATTAAACACCATTAGGTATGTTACATGAGAACAGGATCAGAGAGCTTAATGTAATCCATGACCCACAACTGTATTCACATTCTTGCACATTATAAAGAGAAAGATGTCTTTTATCAGTAGGCAGCTAAGTGGAATGGTGGACAGAGTGCTGCGCATAGAGTCAGGATGACCTGAATTCAAATCCCGCTTCTGATACTTACTAGCCATGTGACCCTGGGCAAGTCACTTCACTTCGGTTTGCCTCGGTTTCTTCATCTGTAGAATGAGAATAATAATAGCATCTACTTCACAGTCACTGTGAGGGTCCAATGAGATCATATTCACTCTGAAAAATCCTTGGCACACAGCAGGCCCTACACAAATGCTTACTCCCTTTTCTCCTTTCCTTCCTGCTCTGCCTATCCATCTCCCTAACTCCACAAGATTTCCCCTCCGTGCTTTATTAAAAAACAGAAGCAAAAACCCCTAGCTACTCCAGGTCATCGCCCTTTGTCCTCCAGAGTTACAGGGCTCAAATCTCATGATGATCTCTCTTTGCTAGGGCAGAAAAGCAACTCTTTCTCTCAGGGAACACAAATCCCAGAATTAACATTTTGGGGTTGAGATCATTTGTTCTCTATCCACAGTGAAGCCAGTCTGAGCATGTCTAAATACTTGGTTACACTGGCATTTCAGAATCTTCTTGGTTCAACTCAGATACTGCCTTCTCTGTGAAGCCTTCACTAATCTCCAAATTATCTCCTATTTATTTGTCTGAGTAATTGTTCCAAACCTGTCCCTGCCCCCGGCCTCATCTCTAATAGAAGTTCCTTGGGATCAGAGAACTATAGACTGAGAGCAGAAAGGACTTTAGTGGCCATCTAATACAACCCATTCATTTTACAGTTGGAGAAACTGAGGCCCTAAGAGTTAATGACTTATCCCAAGTGATAAAGCAGTAAATAGCAGAATCAGGATGTGAACCCAGGTCATTTGACTCTAAATTTCTCAATCATACCATATTGACTTTTATATCTCATGATGTATAGACAGAGGGAAATGCCGAGTAATCTTTGCAGATCTTTTATTATTTCATTGAGAGGCTGTAACCCTGTCTTTCCCTCATTGATGTTCACAGCTGTATTTTTATGTTTTATACATAGTTGACACTTAATAAACCTTTATTAATCTGATAGGGGCAGAGATCAATTGTGCCTAATAAACTGTATCTTCTTCGGGCATCAAACTATTTGGCCCCTTTTAAATGCTTCCCAAAGGCCCATGTTGGGGCTGTGCAAAGATTCAACTGTCAGGGCCAGCTGAATTAAATTGAGTTCATGGAGACAGCAAATCAAACCAAGCCAACAAGCATTTATTTATTAAGTACCTGCTAGATATCAGGCACCCTGCTAAGTGCCAGGGATACAAAGAAAGGGGAAAAAGGGCCCAGATGTTAAAGAGATCACACTCTAATGGGAAGATAGCCTGCAGACATCTTTGTGGGAATATCTAGATACAGGAGCAACTGGAGATCATCAAAGGGGATGGCAAGAGCATTAAGGCTTTTTGCAGAAGGTAGGATTTTAGCTGAGACTTGAAGGAGGGGGGCAGAGATGAGAAGGGAGTAGACAGCAAAGTTGGAAGCAGGTGAAATAGTAAAGAAGAAATAGCTAATTAACACTTGAGTATTAAGTCCAAGTTGCCAAGCCACCTCAGGGATTCAAGAAGGTCAAGACCAATGTTCCTTTCAATTGGTATAAAAAGACAACGGTTCAGTATGGAGCTCAGGGTGAAAGAGCCCCAGAAGCAAGGTCACCTGAATCAACTCCAAGAATAAGAACCAATATCTATACAAGTTAATGGTGGAACAATAAGACCTAAAGTCTATACCTGGGTCCTTATATATCCTTATGTACATATGCTCAGAGGATCTCAGAGTTAGAAGGGACCTCGGAAACCTAATGTAACCTGTACCCTCTACATCATACCTGGTAAGTACTCATTTGCCTTTCTTTAAAGAATGGGGGGGGAGGGGGATGAGGGGGCAGCTAGGTGGCACAGTGAATAGAGCACCAGCCCTGGAGTCAGGAGGACCTGAGTTTAAATCTGGTCTCAGACACTTAACACTTATTAGCCATATGACCTTGGGCAAGTCACTTAATGGCCAATTGCCCTGCCTTCCCCCCTCCAAAAAGCAAAAAAGAATGAGAGGAACCCACTACTTCCCAAGGCAATATATCCCACCTTTGGATACTGCTAATTGTTAGAAAGTTTTTTCAAATATATTCCCGGAGACTCCTCTCCAATGTAGTCCCCTGAAAGCTACCAAGATTCCAATGCTGCTTTGGGTCAGTATTCAAAACCATAGCTCACAAAGCCCCATTCTGATGTTTCTTTTTCCACATCAGACACATTAATTCAAAGCATAAGGTGTTTAATTAAATAATATTTCAAGGTGAATGAGAGGCAGTGTGGCATAGTTAAAGAATTATCCCTGGAATCAAGAAAACCTGAGTTAAAGCCCTGGCTCTAACTCTTACTCTGTGGGGGGGGGGGGGCGGAGATAGAGAGACAGAAAGACCATGGGCAAATCACTTAAAACTCTTTTGCATTGTAAATTAAAGCTTCATTGCTAATTTGCATGGGTGGAAGGAGTTTACAAATGGGAGTCTGGATCCCTCTCCAAGAAAGTGAATAATAAATAAAATCCCCCCTGTATTCACAGGAAAATACTCTCCTACAGATCCTGATATCTCCTGTGGGAGAGGGAAAAGGCACAGGAGGAATGTGTAGCCAGGGCAACTTACACTCCTCAAGCTTTATCCTAGCTACATCATCTCCTTTGATGCTTCTCTTAAGAGCTGCTAATGTCATCTGTTGGTTTGGTGATAGGATCTGATGGGCTGCTTTCTCTGCTGAGGCAAAATGCCTTCATCATCTACCAGGACAGCTTCTCTACTGTACTGCTACCTGCTGGTTGGCTGCTTAGTTACCATTAAGCTATTGCCATATGCTGGTTATCTGTCTACTTAGAACTTTTCTGTTTAACCATTCTTTCTTACACACTGCTTTCTCCTCCCACCTTAAAACTACCATCACCCTCTTCCAAGCATCAAAGCTCTTTTTGTGCATGTAGCCCATCAACTCAGGGATTTTTCCTCTCTTTTTTTTTTTTGTCAGACCCACAGTTATACCCAGCCAGCCAGAAAAATTCCTTAAATCAAGTCTTTCTAGATTTAACTCAATCAGTACCTTTAGAACTGCTGGCTAGTTGGGTGGGAGTAAGGACTTTCCTTTTAACTACCACTATACCCATGGATGCTCTCAATGTGTCTTTGCAAATTACCTTAGAGCTTAATTTAAAATGATGAGGATAAGGTAGAATTATTAGTCTTTGTCCAGCATATCTGTCAGCAATAAAATAATTACTTCCCCTCTACTCACACCAAGGTTCAATCTTCCCTTTTGCAACTTCTGTCTATTACTAGTAGTTCTGTCCTCTGGAGCAAGGTGAATAAATCCAATGCCCTCTCCCACATATCAGTCCTTAAGATTTCTTAAGGCAGCTATCATGCCTTCCTTAAATCTATTCTTCTCTAGGCTAAATATTCTCACTTCCCTCAATTGATCCTCATGTAGTATGATCTCAAGGCCCTTCACTATCTTGATAAGTGTACTCTGCAAACTCTGGTTTAGCAATACCCTTCTTAAAGCATGGCACTCAGAAATGAACAGACTATTCCAGATATAATCTGATAAGGGCAAAAACCAGTGTGAGTCTTTCTTTCTTATTCTTAGAAGCTATACCTCTCCCAAGAACTGTGCACTCTCCTTGGGCTATGCCCAAAACGTTTGATTTCTTTACGGCCATATCATAATTTTGAACTCATATTGAGCTTACTAAAACAAGTCAACTTAACAAGTTAACAAGTCAAGGAGTCAAGTTTAAGTGTTTACTACACGTGCAGGTCACTGTGCTAAGTGTTAAGAATACAAATGCAAGCAGAAAGAAAGACAGCCCTTGCCCTCAAGGACTTTATATTCTACTGGGGAAGACAACCTATAAAAAGGAGCTTAAAGGGAGAGAAGGAAAAAGGGAAGGGGGAAGGGGGAAGGGGCAAGGGGGAAGGGGGAGGGGAGCATCTCTGTGGGGGCATGGAAAAGAAAGTTGGGCCAGTAGGGAGTAGAGTCTGGAAGGGAATGAAGACATGCTTGGCCTAGACGTCCTCCATAAAATGGAGGTTCTGGGAGGAACCGACCAATAAGAGGAAGAGGCTTCAAGAATGGATGGTACATGCATTGTGAGAAGTCCAGAGTGTGGAATGAACTTTCACGATGAAGAGGATTCTATGGCAGTAGAGAAAGTCTGGAGGAGAGTCAGGAGTACAGCCTGGAGAGAATTAAATAAAATGAATGAAAACCTCCAGCTTTTGGGGGGAGGGGGAGAGACGGCTATTTGGCCTTCTCGTATTGTCTTTGTTAAGTTGATTTTGTGAACCCAGCCACAAGCCTTTATATTTATCACTCTTACATTTCGTCTTATTAGAGTCAGCCTAATATCCTATCAGTCAATCAACAAAGATTTTAAAAGTGCTCACCATGTGCCAGGTACTGTGCTGAGCACTAGGGTTATAAAGAAAAAACAAAATAGTCATTTTTGGATCCTGATTATGTCATCCAATGTGTTCTCTATCCCACCCAGCTTTTTGCCATCTGCTTATTTAAGAAGCACGCCTTCTACGCACATGCACACATAAACACACTAGAGATTCGAATCAAATAAATATCATTTCAGTGACAGTTTGGTTCAGATGGTATTTTGACAGTCTCTTTCTTTAAAATAAGAGTTGTTGTCAACTAATACTTTGTGATTAATAATAATATCTTCAATTTCTTTAGTACTTTACAGTTTGTAAATCTCTTCTTCCCAATTACCCAGTGAAAGAGTCAGTTCCACGCTTTTGCGCAGGAAAGACCTGAGATTAAGAGGAGTTGAATAACTAGCCCATGATCATATAGCAATTAAGTTTGAAGACAGGATTTGAATGCAGGTCTCCTGATTACAACTGTATTTCTCTAACCTTGTCTTAAACACTGATTATGTGTAAGGCACTATGCTAGGCACTGCAACTTAGCAACTGGAGCTGGTCGTGTAATTAAAGCCCTTCTCACTTGATAGGTCCCACCAAGCTTACGGTCCCCTGGCACAGCCTTTGAGAGCCTAGAGTGACGTCTATACCATAGTGGAGTCACTGAGAGATAAGAGAAGGATGCACATGGCCCCAGCCCTGATAGAGCAGCAAGGTACTGAGCCACCATATGGAGAAAGAAAGAAAAAACACCTTTGAATTTTTCCTTTGGCTGTACATGGGTTATTCATATAGTGTTAGTCTGATGGGAGTAGGTTGTCTCTTTGTGGCAACTCCAATTTCATTTTTTCCTCAAGGAGTTTCTGAACCATCAGAATAGTACCATAAATTTGGAAGCCTTATATGGGTCTCTGAGGCAAAGAAGAGACTCACTAGAACGTTGCAGGGGGAAGAGTGGTTGCCTCTTTAGACAACTGAGGGCAGTCTAAAACTCAGAGTGGAACTATGAGCTGAGAGAATTATATAGACCCCTCAAAGCAAAGTGGAACTCACCAGAAGGAAGAAAATTGTATCAATTGTTTATATGCTGCTGGGACTCTATAATGTTTTTGCCTTTTTCAGTGGGGGGTTAAATAAAATTTATCCTATGCCAAAAATATATTGTTACCTTCAGTGCTTGCATTTCAGTATATTGGGTATTTTGGAACAGGGAGGGGTAGTGGGTGGGCGGGTGCTATTTAGCCCACATTGGTGGAGACCTAGATACAAGCTACCTTTTCAGATTTCCCAGAATCCATTCTGTATGGGGCTAAAAGGAACCAAAGAGAATCATTTGGGGCCATCTCTGAGAGGGAATCTCATATACGTAAACCCAAAGTCTAGAGTGCTGAACCAAGGGTTACACAAATGCATAAATGTTGTCAGAATGTATTTGTAGTGTTTGCATGGTGTAGTCCAAAGACCAATGGATTTAGAGAGAAAATGCCTGAGTTTGAACATTAACTTTGTGATTTACAACCATGTGACCTTGGGCAAATGACTAACCTTTCTGGGCTTCCAATTTCATCATAATTAAAACATCCTGCCATGCTGGTTGGGAAACCAAGGGAATAGAACAGGATGGTAGAAAAGTCCGTGCATGTCTCTAACAGCACATGTAGAGAGAAAAGTAGACAATGGAGTCTATCATCTATATATAAGATAAGATACAAATCCCTAATCTAGAATTTAAAAACCTCCCTGCTTTGGCTTCAAACTCCCTTTCCAGGCTTACTTATGTTGTTATTGCTTAGTTGTTTTTCAGTCATGTCCAGTTCTTTTGTGACCCTATTTGGGGATTTCTTGGCAAAGATACTGGAGTGGTTTGCCATTTCCTTCTCCAACTCCTTTTACAGATGAGGAAACTGAGGCAAATAGAGTTAAGTGCCCAGGGACACACAGCTATTAAGTGTCTCAGGCCAGATTTGAACTCAGGAAGATGGTTCCTGTCTCCAAGCCTGGGGGAGCTCTATCCACTGCACCACCTGGTTGCCCACAGCCTTATTTTATATTGCACTAGTTCAAACTTTCTCCATAGCAACTGCACCAGACAATTTGCCATTCTCCTAACTCAGTGGTTCTCAACCTTCCTAATGCCGCTACCCTTTAATACAGTTCCTCATGTTGTGGTGACCCTCAACCGTAAAATTATTTTTGTTGCTACTTCATAACTGTAATTTTGCTACTGTTATGAATCTGATATACAGGACGTATTTTCATTGTTAAAAATTGAACATAACCCACAGGTTGAGAACCGCTGTGACCTAAGTCTTTCCTGCCTTTCCTGCAGTTGCATGAGCCATCACCCACCTGTGAATCTGTATGCCTGCCTCCCCCTCACTCCCTTGTAGAACATAAGCTTCTTGAGGGTAGGGATTTTTTCACTTTGATCATTGTATCTCCATCTCAGAGAATACTGCCTGTCACAAGATTAGTGCCTAATAAATGCTTGTTGAATTTAAGTGTATCCTTGAGAATCCAGCTTCTTCTCCATGAATCTTGTCTTGATTCCCCACAGTTAGAGCAATACTATAATGAGAAAATAGCAACACTTCCCACCCAGGCCCTGCAGCTATCACCCTGGGACACAACGCCTATGGAAATGATGCCCAGCAATTGATCCTAGAGGTATTACAGTTATAGTTACTGACAACCCAGAAAAGAAAGTTTCAGCCACTGGTTCAGCAGGTCCTCAAAGTGTGGCCCTTTGACTGAATCCAAACTTCATAGAACAAATCCCCTTAATAAAAGAATTTGTTCAGTAAAACTTGGACTCAAAGGGCTGCACCCAAGGACCTAGAAGGGCATACATGGCATTGAAGCCTATATACTTTTATCATTCTACCTTGTATCAAGTTTATTTGTAAGTTCGTAGAGGGCAGAACCTGTTCTATTTCATATTTGTATCTCCAGTGCCTAGTAGTATCTGGCATATGGAGGCACTTTAATAAATCTGTGTTAAATTTGAATGGTACAAAGAGCAACAGAAATGGAGAAATGGAGACAAACCTCCAAAGCACTCTGAGGGAGAGATAAGAAACTGCTTGTACCAGTTGATTTAAACCATCACCACCAC
>JAQQSV010000053.1:83558-149564 GCA_028646515.1 Pseudochirops corinnae
GAACAGGCTCTCTACATAAGAAATATAGATAGTGCATTCATTTAAATACCAGAAGACTGAGTCCCAAAACCAGAAAGTCAAAGCCAACCCAGTCGTGATGAAGTTGGCACATGTGGTCAGAGTAGTAAACACCCACATCCTCAAGCCTTCAAACAGGACAGGCTACCTCAGGCAAAGATCCTCCTCTCCTCACGCAGCAACTGCTCAGCGTCCAGGCAGCTTGGTCCCAGCAGCTCCGGCCCCTGGCAGTTCCTGCCCCAGGCAGTCCTCAGCAGGAGTCCTTAGCAGAGATTCTGGCCCGCTCAAAGTAAAAGAAGTTCGCAGCTGCAGCCACTGCCTCTGACGCCGCTTCCAGTCCGCACTGCACGGAGACTAGCTTGGTTCCGGCATTCTCTTGCTCCACCCCTTCCTGCTATGTCAGCAAGCTCAAGGGGCATGGAAGATCTTCAAATCCCAGTATTGTTACAACCTCACATCCCATTTCTGGCCCAGTCCTATTATCATGGGGAGGAAGCAACACTGTAGAGAAGCAGCCCACCATCCTTAACAGCATCATCACTAAATACTCATCACCTGCCAATAATAAGCAGGTGTTGCAGCCCTTGCTTCCTTGGCAGCCATAGTTACTAAAGACCCAGAAGAAAGTTCTCTCCACCCAAATCCTTGGTGCTGTCAAATAATTCAATGGATGTGGTTTTATCAGTGAAAATTCTGTCTAAAAAAGATGCAGGGGCAACTAGGTGGTGCAGTGAATAGAGCACTGGCCCTAGAGTCAGGAGGACCTGAGTTCAAATCCAGCCTCAGACATTTAATATGTGACCTTGGGCAAGTCATTTAACCCCAATTGCCCTGCCTTCCCTCCTCCAAAAAGACAAAAAAAAAAAGATGCATTACCATCTACTGTACACTGAACTCCAAAGACCAGGGGTCCTTGCAACTAACTTGCAGCTCAAACTTCCTATTTGGGTTGTTTTCCCAACCACAGTATGAGGTCCTTGAGAGTAGGGACTGACTCTACTTTTCATTTTGTGTCCCCAGTGCTTAGCATGATGATTTGCACATAGTACTTAATAAATGTCTTTTCATTCATTCATAAGGAAAGAAAGAGGAAAAGGTGAAGAGGGGAAAAAAAAAGGGAAAGGAAGGAATAAAGTAGTTTAAATAAGAAAAAAGAATCAGGAAAAGAGAATAAGAAAGAAAGGGGGAAGGGGGAGAAGGGAAGGGAAAGAGAGAGAAAAAAGCAACAAGAGAGAGAAGGAGAACGAAGCTAGTAAACGGGAGAAAAAAAGATGATAGACTGGACCAGGGATCATTAAACTATGGCCCATTTTTTGAAGTGTAAAAATCGTTACCTCACAGGCCCTACAAAAACAGCCAGTGAGCTAGATTTGGTCTCTGGGCCGCAGTTTGGATAAAACCAGCCATGAAGAGAAGGAAGAGAGAAAAGAGAAAGTAGACAATGCAAGAGGGAGGAAAAATGAAGTCAGTGCACAACAGGCCCTCATCTAACCCTGTGCTCAGGCTCAGCATGCAATGATCTGACTTACCTTAGGCTTCTTACCTTACTCCACTCCTTGATCTCAGGCCGACATGGTGAAGGGAAAGAAATTGTTTCTATATCTATGACCTTGGACCCAAACCATAGTGGGAACCATGGACTCATAGCTTTAGAGCTAGAATAAGTCCAACCCCCTTGTTTTACAAGAAGAAGAAACTGAGGCTGAAAATTAAGTGACTTTCCAGAGTTGCCTAGTTACTGCCTGGGCCAGGATTCACGTCTAGGGCTTGGGCACTAAGCCCTCTTGCTGTCTCTCTCTGACCTTTTCAAGATGCATGCTTTGGTACTATCTCAATTGTTTACAAATAAAAAAGTTCTGCTTTCAGCATTTCCTGGACTGAACCAAACCATTTTGAAGAAAAATCTTTTGTTTAGTAAACCTTAATGCAGTTGAATATGGTTCCTTCAGTGCTTTGGTTTATACTTTCATTAGGCTCAACTCTATGAGATTCAAGTGAACAGATGGGCCTATCCAATCAACCTGAATTTATTAAAGTTCCTACTATGTACCAGGCACTGGAAATAAAAAGATCATTGTGCACACAAACATATTCACATATACAGGCATAAGTATAAAGAGATACAGCCAGAGGCCTAAGCATATCTCATTCAAAAGAGTGGGTGGAGAGAAAAGGTTTCTTCTCTAGTGGATGAGAAATAGAATCCATGAACAGCAGATAAAGAAAATAAGAGACTCAGCAGCTGAAGGAGGGAAAAAATGAATGGGGAGGAGGCACGATCTGATGCCTGCTGGGTGGAGTTTCACTGAAATAAGACAGAAGCCAGTCCCTAACTGGTCTCTTAATTAGTGAGCGTCCTAAGACACTTCGAGGAAGAAAATAATGTGTAACCCAGCAGAGATGTTGGTGCCGGTGCCGAATCAGCCTGGCGGCCACCAAAGTGGAAAGCAAGCTGACAGGATGATCCATGGGGGCTTTTTTGCCACACTGTCAGTGCTGTCCCCTAGGGCCAGGGAGAGGAGCTAAGATCCTTCTGACAAAGAGCAGTGCCCTGGCATATCCTCCCTTTCCTGATGGCCAGAGATAAGAAAGAGAATTATCCCAGGTTTAAATTCTTCCTTCAGGCAGATGCAGGGGTCATTATATCAGATCTGGATGCTCTGTGTTCCCACCCAGATCTGGACTGATTCCCCACCCAAGGACTGAGGGTTTGTTTATCTCCTGTCCCTTACCTGAGGGGACAGGGTGTGCCTTCTTGAAGGCCTCCAACCCATTTTCTAAAAAGCCTCACTGACATCATTGCAGGAAAATGTTCTCAGTCAGGTATTCTTCCTTCACCTGGGCTTGAGCCTGTCTGCGAGGTTTCTGGCTAACAAGGAAAGGCCCTTGCTGCAGAATTCCATGGTGCTGCCATGTTGTGCTCCTGGCACTTAGCTGAGCTGCCTAACCCCACCCTGAACCCCTCTACCTACAAGGAGGAGACCATCCAGCACAAAATATTTGTTCCATATTACCAGAAACATTAGGGATATTGTTATATCCCTGTAGAATCAATAAATAACTATTCACTGAATGAATGAATGGTGATTATTTAGCCCCTACTATGTGTGAAACACTGTGGTGATTGTATCAGGAGATACAGATGGAAAAGCAAGGCAGGCTCTGATCTTAAGGAGTTCATAGTCAAACAACACATAGAGCAGTGGTTCTCAACCTTCCTAATGCAGGGATCCTTTAATACTAGTATGTGAGTGTATCTGCATGTGGGCAGACCCGCCTGGAGACCCATAGAGGAACGATGTCTCGGTTCCTAAGGCCATCAGAAATATGTGTTTTCTGATGGTCTTAGGTGACCCCTGTGACCCCTGTGAAAAGGTCATTCAGTCCCCAAAGGGATGGCAACCCACAGGTTGGGAACCACTGACATAGAGGAACACATAGCTACAAGTCAGATGGAAAAGTCTCATGGTCTTTAGAGTTTAGCAACAAGGCAGGTGGTAATGCAGCTCTTTAAATGTTGCTCCTGCTCATAAGACCGCATCCATTTCTGATTTCAGCCATTTGATGGTACCAAGGACTTGGGTGGGGAGAACTGTCCTTTCTCAGTCTTCAGTAGCTGTGGCCACCCAGCAGGTCGGTGCTTCAGCTTCTGCCACATCTCCACAAAGGCTGATGTTTAGGGGGCAGCCCTATGATGGAGGAAGAAAACGGGGTGCTATTTACACGCCTGAAAAAGGGAACAAGACAATATGATCAAACACTAAGCCACATATTTCGGTTCAACAAACGTTCCAAGTTCTTACTATGTGCAAGGTACCAGGTGTGCAAACAACGCAGTCCTTCTGAAATCCCAGTGGTGGTGTGAGAGCCACACTTACACAGATAAAGCAAATACATGGTATGTGCAAAGTAATCGAAAAATAACTTGAAAGAAGAAGAGAGTGTTAACACCTGGGAGGAGGTGGGATATCAGGAAATGTAATGCCATCACACCCCTTCTTCCCTTCAGGCACTCCCTGTTCCAGTCAAATTAGCCTTTTAGCTGTTTCTCTTCCACAAATTTCCCACCGCCACGCCTTTGCACAAGTGGTCCCCGCATATGTGGAATGCACTCACCCTTTACCTCCCATTTCTCCAAATATGCAGTATCATTGCATACATATACATAAACACACACACACAGCAACCGTGATGACGGGTTAGCTCCAATCTTTGAACTGCTAAGCCACATATTAATCAATACAAATTTATTTAGCACCTCCGAGGTGACAGGCACTGTGCTAAGTGCTGGAGATACAAAAGGATGCAAAAGCAAGTCTCTGCCCTCAAGAAGCTTGGAAACAACATGCAAACAAATATATACAAAGCAAGCTGCATACGGGGTAAATAGATAGTAATTAACAGTGTGAAGGCATTAGGATTAAGAGCAGTTGGGAAAGGTTGAGAAAATTTGCTGGGACTTGAAACCAGTTGGAATGGAGTGGAGTCGTTGAGGTCTATGGGTGCTGGGAACCCCAAAATTCAAGCCTTCTTTCAGTCAGAGACAAGGTTTATCAAAACACCAGTTGAGGTGGGTGAGATTTTAAAAATACATGCTATTGGACAGATTGTAAGAATCTGAGCAATTTGGTGGACAAGACTAACATTTTTTATAGTGTGGTGAATAGCCGGGGATGACTGGAAGGTAACAGATAAGAGGTCTAGATGGAATCAAGGAATGGTGGTCTAGGGTGCGGCCAGGTGCAGACAATGAGGGCCACAGTGAAAGGGCAGTTAAAAGGGTTATTAACTGGGAAGGGCCAGGTACCCCAGCTGAATGCCAGGCACCTGGGCCATCTGGGAAAGTAGGGAGGAGTGGGGGTGTTTCCAGGGTCCATACCCCATCAGAGTGTAGAGAAAAGAAAGCAGAGTGGAAACAAAATGCCTGGACCTGAGAAGAGATGGCACGTCTTGTTCATGTAACAGACAAGAGGTCAGTGTCACTAGATCAAAGAGTATATGTTGGGGAGTAAGGTGCAGAGGTGGGGAACCTGTGGCCTCAAGGCCACGTAGGATCCTCTAATTCCTCAAGTGCAGACCTTTGACTGAATTAAAACTTCACAGAATAAATCCTCTTAATAAAAGGATTTGTTCTGCAAAACTCAGACTAAGTCAAAAGGCCACCCCAGAGAATCTAGAAGGTCACGTGTGGCCTTGAGGCTACAGGTTCCCCAGCACTGGATAAAGAACAAGTAAGAAGTGAGGTGTAAGACTGGAAAAGTAGAGAGCTAGGCTATGAAGGGCTTTAAATTCCAAAGAGAGGAATTTGTATTTAATCCTGGAGGCAACAGGAAACCACTAGAGTTTATCGAGTAGAGGGAGACATGATTGGACCTGTGTTTTAGGAAAATCACTTTAGTGACTGAATGAAGGATGGATTAGAGTGGGGAGAGACTTGACTCCTAGGTTGTGAGTGTGAGGGGCTGGAAGGATGATGTTATCCTGTCTAATAATAGAGAAAGTAGGAGGAGAGGGAAGGTTTTGGGGAAAGAGAATGAGTTCAGTTTTCAACATATTGAGTTTAAGCTGTCTACTGGACATCCAGTTTGAGACATCGGAGAGGTAGTTGGAGATGCAAGATTTCTTTTTTTTTTGCTTTTTTGGTGGGGGGAAGACAGGGCAATTGAGGTTAAGTGGCTTGTCCAAAGTCACACGGCTAGTAAGTGTTAAGTGTCTGAGGCTGGATCTGAATTCAGGTCCTTCTGACTCCAGGACCAGTGCTCTATTCACTTCACCACCTAGCCACCCTGCCACCCTGGAGATGCAAAATTGGAGGTCAGCAGAGGGATTGGGGTAGGAAAGGGAGATTTGAGAATCAACAGCAGAGAGATGGTAATTAAATCTCCAGGAACTGCTGAGATTACTAAGTGAAATAGTATAGAGTGAGTTTGAAAGGGGGCCTGGGACAGAACCCTGAGATATCACAGAGTCTATGCTGATGCTCCCTTAAATGAATGAATGAATGAAAAATCATTTGTTAAGTGCTTTCTATGTGCAAAACACAGTCCTAAGCTCTAGAGATATGAATATAAAAGGAAGATAATGCCTGTTCCTAAGAAGCTCACCTTCTAACAGGGAACATGAACACATAGAGGAGGTACCAGCTGCACGCCTGAGGCAGATGTCCACTGGGCCTTCAGATGCAACAGCACAGCAGGTGATGGTGTATGTTCTTCAATATCATTTCCATTCATAAAATTAAATCAGTTTTTAAAAAAAAGTATTCAACCATTTGACAATGCTAAGGACCTGGTGACCAAAACCTTCTTTCCTTGGTCGTCAGAAACAGGCTGCTAAAGATGCCTGGGCTGCAGCACAGGTAGTAGCAGTTGCCAGGTCATATCTCCAGCGTTGTTTTTTTGAACTGTGACTGTGGAGACCAAGCTAGAAGAAGAACAGCTAGGATTTATCTCACACTTTGAGTCTCTTTTTATCCTCACAACAATCCTGGGAGGCAGGTCTTATTCTTATTCTCTTTTTATAAATAAAGAAATCTAGGGAAAGGGAGATTAAGTAGCTTGCCAAGGGTCTAATACTTAATCTGACTAAGTCTTAATTTGAACTCAGATCTTCTTCATTCCAGGGATAGCATTCTATCCACCTTGCCACCTAACTTCTTCTGAAGCAGGGTCATTGGGCTAAAGGGTTCCCAGGGTTTTTGACTTACCCATCAATGTGATAGTAGAGGCGGTTAACAGTAGGGATGGTGGGTCCATTCTCCAGTGAAGATTGCTTTCCCTCATTATAGTTGCAAGAGAAAAGCTAGAAGCAGGGCCACAGGATATGTGGGATACTGTTATTCCTGGGGTTCTTGGTCTCAGGATCCTGGAGGGTCCCAAGATCTGAGAAGAGGTGGAGATCAAGGTGGTTTGAGCAGCATGTCACTTCCTGTCTTACTTCCCCAATGAATAAGTGCTTCACCTATCCTGGCATTCCCACTCCGTTGGTAACAGTTGGGTAGTAGTTGAAGTCTGAGGCAGTAGAGATGGTGAACAGCTCCTTAAGTCTTGCTCCCCCTAACTTCAGCTTCTGGGGCTCATCTAGAAGTAGGTTTAGTGCACATAGAAAGCACTTAAATGATTTTTCATTCATTCATTCATTTAAGGGAGCATCAGCATGGACTCTGTGGTCTCTCAGGGTTCTGTTCCAGGCCCCCTTCCCATCTCCCTCTATACTATTTTGCTTAGTAATCTCAGTATCTCCCAGAGATTTAATGACCATATCCATGCTGATGATTCTCAAATCTCCCTTTTCTGTCCCAATCTCTCTGCTGACCTCTAATCTTGCATCTCCAACTGCCTCTGAGATGTCTCCAACTGGATGTCCAGTAGACAACTTAAACTCAATATGTCATAAACTGAACTCATTCTCTTTGCCCAAAACCTTCCTTCTCTTCCTACTTTCCCAGTTATTGCAGAAGGTAACACCATCCTCCCAGTCCCTCACACTCACAACCTAGGAGTCATCCTGGATTCTTCACTATTTCTCCTCTGCTACATCCAATCTGTTGCCAAGACCTGTCAATTCCTCTTAAATTCTATGACCTACTCCTTCACTCTACCTCAACCACATGTAGGAATGATACACACTGGATGTTATGGGGGCTGGGGGTGAATCAGGAAAAACTTCCTGTAGAAGGTAGGGTTTCAGCTGGAACTTAAAGCCAGAAGGCAGAGATGAGAACAGAGAGCATTCTGGCATGGGAGATAGCCGGTGAAAATGTGCATAGTTTAGAGATGGGGTGTCTTGCTTGGGAAACAGCAAGGACTTTAGAGTATATGGGGGTGAGTAAGGTGGAAGAAACATGGAAAGGTCAGAAGGGGTCAGATTATTAAAGGCACTAAAAGTCAAACAGAGGATTTTGTATTTGATCCTGGAGGAAATAGATGTCTACTGGAATGTATTAAATGGCAGAGGTGTAAGTGGGGGCGAGGTTTGACCTGGTCAGACCTGCTCTTTAGGAATAATCAATTTGACAACTAAGTAGGGAGAGACTTGAGGCAGGGAAACCAACCAACAGATTATTAGAATAGTCCAGACATGAAGTGATGAGGTCCTGTACCAGGATGATGTATGGCAGTGTCAGAGAAGAAAAGGGGCCATATGCTAGAGATGTTACAAGCATAAAAATGATAGGACTTAACAGCTGGTTGGTTATGAGGAATGAGACTGAGGAGTCATCAGTGACACCCAGGATGTGAGTCTGGGAAACTGGGAGGAGGATGGTGGTACCCTCAAAAGTGGCACATCCTGGCACAGTCTGCCCATACTCTCTGCATGCCTATACTCAGAAAATAGGGACCCTGTGTCAAGCAGGAGGGAGTAGCTGGACAAGATAGACTTTGTTCTCCAGCTACCACTTAAAGGAATAGAGATTCTTCAGGGAGAAAGGAAGGGAATAGACATTTATATAGAGCCTACTATGTGCCAGGTACTGTGCTGAGCACTTTGATCCTCACAATAGCCCAGCAAGGTATGTGCTGTTATTATTCCTCTTTTATAGTTAGTGAGGAAACTGAGGGAGATAGCAGTTCAGTGACTCATCCAGATCTGAGACTAGTGCTCTGTCCATCAGTCCATGACTTCTTCATCAAATCCAGTGGATTCTTCAGGAGTGAGAGACAAGAACAAATCTTTACTGCATTCTGATTTCCCAGTTGGAGATTCTGGAGCCAGAAGAGGGTCTTAGGCTCACAGGTGGGAAGAGACCTTGCCTTCAGCTGGTTCAATGTCCTAATTTTTCAGTTGAGAAAACTCAGATTCAGAGACAAAGTGATTTGCCTGAAGTTACATAGATAGTAAAGTGGCAAAACCAGGACCTGAATTTGACTCTTGTGACCATAAATTCAGTGCTCTCTGATGATGTTATTTTACAAGTTAAAACACAGGGCATAGGTTATGGAAGGGAAATTCAGCCAATCTTGCTCACTGCTGCCTTTGCTCACAAAGAGAAGGCAAAAAATGCAGAGTAGGCAAGAAAAGCTGAAGACTTTTAATTTGCTGGCAATTAATTCTTTCAATCACTTTTAATTAAAATGTTCTGCTTTCCCTGACCACTCAACCACAATTGTTAACATCAGCGTCTTCTCAGCATTTTGAAAGAAAGTACTTACCGTGACCAGCCCAGCTTCTTTCCAAGAAAAGGTAAACAGTAAAACCTTGATTAGTCTGAACATTTTGTATCCGAGAGCATTCTGATTCACTGAATTTTCTGTTTCAATGAGTCTTAACCAGAAACCTAGATTTACTTTAGCATTTTTTTAAAAATCTAAAATATTTATTAGTCCACTCCCCTGCCCTAGCAAGTCAAGTGTAATTAGACTTTACTGGACCTTTCTTTCATTTTCAAGTGCAACAATAAGAAATGCTCTTTGGCCCAGTGGAGCTGGAGAATTCATCCTCTCCATCTCTCCTCAGGAGCCCCTTTCAGCTCTGAATCCACCCACATGTGTACCAAGGTCAGTCCTAGGAAAACCTGATCTGGAAAGAGAGGGTTAGGCTCTTTTTCTCAGTTTCTGATTTCAAAGAAAAAAATCTGTGTCTGGCTTTTTGTATCCACACCCTGAAGCCTTGAGGAAAATTCCCCAGACTGGGTAATTAGAAAGTTATTCCTATGTAAAAATGTAAACTATATATAGGACAGCTATTTATTTCATCCACACAAAAGAAATGCTAAGCACAAAAGATTCACAAGTATGCATTGCCAAAAATAAATGAAAAAGAAGCAACAATTTATTACTCCTGCTACACTCTCCCAGGATATTAATTCTTAAAATCGCAAACACAAATCTGAATTTCCATTTCACTTTCAACTTAGCTCTGCACTGTCCAAACAATTACTTGCAGATCCCTGCCTTCTGGCAAGCCAGACCAGAGGTTTAGTCTGCTACCATTGTCATCATTTTCAATGGTCATCAGCTTCTCCCAAAATAGAACCAGCTCCAACCTATAACCCTGGAGCTGCCAACTTCTCAACCTCTTATAGTGACTTTCCAAGCCTATAACTGTCATCTTAGTCTTGCTTTCCAAAAATCTCTGCTCAGAAAAGAAATACAAAATTGAAAACTTAAAAAAAAAATTTAAATAAATAATGAAATGAAATTGTCTTTAGGGGAAAAAAGAAATATAAAATGGAAGTAGCTGAGATCCAGTCTCAAGCTCTCCCAGGCTAGAAAATGTACAAGCAGAGGGGAGAGGAGAGCATGGGAGTAGGTAGCAGCCTCTCCCCCCATCTCTCCAGGGTGTGACTAGAAAAGTTCTCACACACTTGGTAAGAAGGGAAGAGAAAAGGACAAAGGGAGAAATCATTCACTTTTAAGCTCTTCCTCTCAAAGTCCCATAAGTGGACCTTGCACCTGAGCCACACATGCGGAAGCATCCAGAGTAGTTCCATTGACTATATGAGGTGTCTCCCACTAGCCCAGCCCCCAAAACATGCAACATGGGAGCTATCCATCCAAGCCTATGGTGTAGGTCCATTGATTCATTTTGAAAAGGTATGAGGAATTTCACTGGATCTGGTCCACCCCAGAAATATGCTTGGAAGCATTTTTGGTTTTTTTTTCATCCAATCACAGATTTCAGCTTGGCTGACTGGGATTTCCATTTTTCTCTCACAAGTTTGGGGCAGCCCAATTCTGATGAAATAAGGACTCTGGGTAACTGGGTTCCAGATGCTCAAAGGATTCAACCTTAACTTCATTTACTCATCCAGCATTTGCTAAGTTCTTGCTGTTTGCTGGTTTTGAATATGATTTCAGTTTAGCTAAGATACAAGCCCTGCCCTCATGGTATAGAAGGTGGACATTACAATACCTTGACTTTATATGTACATAGTAAGTTGTCCATTGTAAAATGAAGGCATCAGACTAGACTATCCCAGCTGTAAATCCACAATCTGAGACCATCATTCTCCAGGCTTCATCATCCCTGAACTGATCTATGGACATACAGAAGAGTGCCAACTTACCAAATCAATCAACCAAATCAATAAGCATTTATTCAATGCTTACTGCATGCCAAACACTGTGCTAGCTGTTGGGAGAGACACAAATCAAAAAGATAAACAATTCCTATCACCTGGGAGCTTATATTCCGTCAGGGCATAATAGCACATGTATGTACGAGGTGTCCCAAAAGTCTTAATGCAGTTTTAAGCTTTAACTGCTGTATAAGTAGATCTATATCTATATTTATGTGTATAATATGCATGTAAAAAATAAATCCAAGGTGACTAGGGAGGGTGTGCTTTAGACTTTGGAAGGCTCAGAAAAGGCTCCATGTAGAATGTAGTATTTAAGCTGAGTCTTGAAGAAAAACATGGATTCTTCTGGTTTTCAAAGGCAACTACATAGCTCAGGGGACAGAGCAATGGGGCTTAGAAGCCTTAAGACTGGCTTCAGATATTTACCAGCTGTGTGACCCTGGGCAAATCACTTCATTTCTGTTTGCCTCAGTTTCTTCAGTTGTAAATGGGGATCATAATCATAATGGCACCTACCCCCAGGATTGTCGTGAAGATCACTAAGATAATATTTATAAAGTGCTTAGCACAGTGCCTGGCACATTCCCTTCTTTTTCCCCATTCTCACGTTTCTGTTGGTCTTTCCTCTGAACAACTGACCTGTTTGGTCATAAAGTGAACAGCTTTCCCAGAGGGCGTGGCTGGGAACCCCAGAGATGACAAGCTTTGCTCTGTTCCATCCAGGTCAGGAACAAGAGAATATAGTAGTTGAGATTGGGATCTGGCCTTGCAATGCTTGACAGGGGGATGTGAGAGGTGGACAGGGTATACTATTGATTCCTTTTCTTAAAATGATAGAAAACTCTTTGGAATGTAGCCCAACCAGTGCTTTTGGATGCTAGAGGAGAGAGCTGGGAATGTCAATCCTGACAAACAAAATGTGTCGTAACCTTTTAGACGTGGACAGAGAGGAGGGTTTCTACTTTCAGATGACTACTTTCTAGAAATTGCTGAGAGCGAAATACTGCCTTGGACTACAAAGAGGAGAAAAGGCACAAGCAGAGATGTTTACAGATTTGCCCTGCCTGTCATTTAGTTAAGGCATTCACAGATTCATGAGTTGCCTTGATTTATGCAACGCACATACACACACACACACACAGAGTCATTGCAGCCTTTTTTCTTTTTATATATATTTATTATATTCTAAATGTAAGGGAAAAAAACTATTTCCATTATATAGTAGAATAGGGAAAAAATGCTTGCAGAACATTTTTTTCCAATCTAAGCCCAACCTTAGGTCTCACCTCTTCCGTGAATCTTTCCCTGGTCCCCCATAGTCAATAAGTATTCTCTCTCTCTCTTTTTTTTTTTTTACCTTGAATCTAATGTAGCTGTTGGTGTAGCACCTCATGAATTATTTTGCATTAGCATTATCTATAAATGTGGCACATCCCTCAGCAACATTGGAAGCTCTACCACATCAAGGACTGTGGCTGATCTAAGTCTCCTTTCTCCTTCAGTGCCCAGAAGAGTGTTCTGCACATGACAGACACTTAACCAATGCTCCTTGAGTTGAATTGCCTTCCTATCTTCCACAGGGCAAAAAAATACATACTCCTTATCCTATTATTTGAAGACCTGCCTGGTTCTGCTTTAACCTCCCATTCTGACCTTATTTCACATTATTTCCCTTCCCATGGTCTATATTATAGCTAATTTGGATTAATAGCTATCCTCTGATCTTGTCTTATTTTATCCTTCCTCTGTGCATTTGTCCAAGCCATACCCCCTCCAGTCTGTAGAAGAAATCCATCAATGTCTCTATGTGTTGAAATTTTTCCCTTCTTTCAAAGTCCAGTCTAGGTGCTTCTTGCTTTATAAGGCCTTCTTTGATTGCTTAATTCCGGGGTCCCCTCCCCATCTTGAAAGTGGTCTCTCTCTCTCCAGGTTCTCATGCCTTTTTGTCATATCTCTGCTATATACTTTTCTCCTAATACAGTGTATTAGTCTTATTTGTGTACATTTGTATTCTTCCTCTTAGAATCAGGAAGTTCCTTGGGAGGAAGTACCAAGTCCTCTTTTCTCTTTTTACCCTCCAATGCCTATGGCAGTTAGGTGGCACCACAGTGCATAGAGCACTGCACTGGAAGTCAGAAATACTCATCTTGCTGAGTTCAAATCTGGCCCTGGATATGTACTAGCTGTGGGACCCTTGGACAGGTCACTTCACCCTATTTACCTTAGTTTCCTCATCTGTCAAATGAGCTGGAGAAGGAAATGGCGAACCCTGTCAGTGTCAAGAAGAGTCAGACATGACCAATAAGTGATGAAACTACAACAAATCCTCAATGCCTAGTGCAGCACCCTATCCAGAACAGGTGCCAAATAAGTTATTAAATTGAATTTTTTGTTTTTGAATAATAGTAATATATAAATACATACACAACCAATTATGCTATGCTTATGCTATTTCCCTGAGAAACGGACAGCTCAAATGGCACATAGACATGGAAAAAAGTGAGCCAAGGCCTCCTATGTGTTGGGTACTTCTTCTGGGGAAGAGTAATGGGAAGAAATGAGCAAGAACTGCATGACATGAGAGCAGGAGGAGTGCAGTTTGTTACAGTGGAGGGAAGATCTACACCCATGGACTTGGACATGAAGCGTCCACCAAAGTGCACACTCAAACATGCAGCTCTTCATCCTCCAAGCTAACAGAGGCAATACTAAACAAAGGCAAGCTAACCAGAGCAATAATGCTAAACCATACACCCAAATCTTTCGTGTTCCTCTAATAGTATCAGAGACCAAGAAGTAGAGAAACCAAATGGGGAAAGAAATAGAGCCTGGCAAGGTAGTTGCCCAAAAGATGTCATCCCTTTCTCTAGCTCATTGGATGCGATCTCTCTTCTTACTTTTCTTTTTGTTTTTTCCTTTTTTTTTTTTTTTTGGAGGCAACCCCAGTTCAGTGACTTGCCTGGGGTCACTTACCTAGTGAGTGTCTGAGACCACACTTGAACTCAGGTCCTCCTGGCCTCAGGGCTGGTGCTCTATCCACTGTTCCACATGGCTGCCCTTTGCTTTTCTTTAACAGGCAATAGTGAGACCTGTGGGAAGGTAAACACAATTAAAGTCATTGATAAACAAAAGTGATTAGAGGATCACCTAGGGTCTAATCAGAGGTGTGCTAGTAAATGTGCACAACATACTTTGAAGTTTAATTTATAGCATTAACATTTTTCTCCAAGTCTAGACCATCCTTTGCTCGTTTTGAGGTATAAATGCTCACACTAAAGATTGAACAATCAGCCTTCCAGAGCCTGTGCTAGCTGGTCTCTTGCACACCTCTGGTTCTAGTCCAATACAAAACACCAAGGTCTAGACTCTAGGGAACCCAAGCCTCAGGAATCCTCTAAGCTAACTCAAAGTTATGTCAAGATTTAGCATTTTCAGTAAGCTTCACTTAGAACAGACTATTTTGATTTAAAAGAGTAATAAATATACTCTGCAGCAACTTGGATCCTGGAGGATACCACACAATTCCTTCCTGACTTTTGTATAAATTATACATTCTTCAATGGTCATGCTCAATCACTGGAAAAACCTACAAGTCCAGCAAAGACAGCAGCTGGAAAACAGCCATCAAACACTGTAACAATATACCATTGATTGGGACAGAATATGAAAAGAGTATTTACTTTTCCAGTTTGAGCTACAAGGGGATTTCCTTGGTGGTGAAGACTGCTTGGAAGATTAATATAGGGTCACAATGACAAAGATCTGAACAAAATTGAGTTAAATTTTTGAGTTGGGTTGAACTGCACATTGCCAAGTACCTACCTTATGCAAGGCACTGTGCTCAACAGTGGGAATACAAAATAAAAAAATACGTTGTCCTTGTTTTCATGGAGTTTACAATTTAATATTTTCATCCCTTTTCATTAAGTACAAAACATCTTCAGCACAAAAATGATTTCCACCAGTGCAGATTCATGCCTTTTGATGGAAGGTACTCACCAAAACATAAAACATACCTTCTCATCATGCATTTCTTTTCCAGGTGCTTCCATAAATCTTCCATAGATCATATCCCCAATATACTAGATGCCTTTCTCTAGAAGACCTCCTTTGAAAAATATATTTAGTAAATGGGATGAACTCTCTCATAAAATGGAAGTGGATAGTAGAGTGGATCAAAATCCAGAATCCTACACTATGTTGTTTGCAAGAAACACACTTGAAGCAGAGAGACACAGACAGAGTAAAGGTAAGAGACTGGAGTAGAATCTATTATTCTTCAGCTGAAGTAAAAAAAAAAAAAAAAAAGCAGGGGTAGCAATCTTGATCTCAGACAAAGCAAAAGCAAAAATTGACCTAATTAGAAGAGGTAAGGAAAGAAACTACATCTTAATTAAAAGGTACCATAGACAATAAAGTAATATCAATACTAAACATAAAAAAAGTTGTATAGCATCCAAATTCTTAAAGGAGAGATTAAGTGAGTTAAGGTTCATGAAAAATAAGAGACAGCATTATGAAATGTAAAATAGATAATTTTGATTACATTAAATTAAAAAGCTTTTGCACACAGGGTGGCTAAGTGGCACAATGAATAGAGCACCAGCCATGGTGTCAACAGGACCTGAGTTCAAATCTGGACTCAGACACTAAACACATACTAGTTGTGTGACCTTGGGCAAGTCACTTAACCCCAATTACCTTGCCTTCCCCCCTCCAAAAAGCAAAAAAGAAAAGAAAAGCTTTTACACAGACAAAACCAATGCAACCAAGATTAGAAAGAAAGCAGAAAGCTGGGAAACGATCTTTATAGCAAATGTCACTGATAAAGGTCTAATTTCTTAAATATATAGAAAACTGAATCAAATTTATGGGAATACAAGCCATTCCCTGATTGATAAATGGTCAAAGGATACGAACAGGCAGTTTTCAGATGAAGAAATCAAAGCTATCTGTAGGCATATGAAGAAGGACTCCAAATCACTACTGATTAGAGAAATGCAAATTAAAACAACTCTGAGGAACCACCTCACACCTGTCTTATCGTCTAATATAACAAAAGAGGAAAATGATAAATTGTGGAGAAGATGTGGGAATATTGAGACATTAATTCACTGTTGGTGGACTTGTGAACTGATCCAACCATTCTGGACAATAATTTGGTACTAGGCCAAAAGGACAGTCAAACTGAGCATATGCCAAAAAGATCATAAAAAGGTGGGGAGGAAGGATCTTCATGTGCAAAAATATTTATAGCAGCCCTTTTAGTAATGGTGAAATACTAGAAATTGAGAGGATGCCCATCAACTGGGGGAAGGCTGAACAAACTGTGATATATGAATATAATGGAATACTATTGTGCAAAAAGAAATGATGAACAAGCAGATCTCAGAAAAACCTGGAAAGACTTGAACAAACTGATACCAAGTGAAAAGAGCAAAACCAGGAAAACACTGTATACAGTATCAGCAACATTGTGTGATGATCAACTATGAATGACTAAGCTCTTCTCAGCAACATAATGATCCAAGAGAAGGACAAAGGCCTCACAAAGGAAAATGCTATCCACATCCAGATAAGGAACTGATGGCCCCCTTTTCCCCAAGATGGCGCCGAAGAAGGAAGCCATCGTCCCCCCCAAGACAGAAGCCAAGTCCAAGGCTTTGAAGGCCAAGAAGGTGGTGCTAAAGGGTGTCCATAGTCACAAAAAGAAGAAGATCTGAACATCCACCACCTTCCGGCAACTCAAGACACTAAGACTTCGAGGCATCCCAAATACCCTAGGAAAAGTGCCCCTTGGAGAAACAAGCTTGATCATTATGCCATCATTAAGTTTCCCGTGACCACTGAGTTTGCTTTGAAGAAGATTGAGGACAACAACACCCTAGTCTTCCTCGTGGACGTCAAAGCCAACAAATACCAGATTAAGCAGGCCGTAAAGAAACTGTATGACATCGATGTAGCCAAAGTCAACACACTGATCCGGCCCGATGGAGAGAAGGCCTATGTCTGTCTTGCTCCAGATTATGATGCCTTAGATGTTGCCAACAAAATTGGAATCGTCTAACTTACTGTGTCCAGCTGTGTCCCATTCCACCTACAATAAAAAGTTCCCCCCCAAAAAAAAACTCATGGACTCTGAATGCAAATTGAAATATACTTTTTTCACTTCATTTTTTCATGTTTTTTTCCTTTTGATGTTTCTTCTTTCAAAACTGTGACTAATATGGAAATATGTTTTACACATGATAGTACATGTATAACCTATATCAAATTGCCTACCATTTTAGGAAGAAGGGAGGGGAGAAAAGAGAGGGGAAAAGGGAAGGGAAGGGAGAAAAACTTGGAACTCCAAATCTTATAAAACTGAATGCTAAAAGTTGTCATGAAATGTAATTGGGAAACAAATAAAATATCAAAAGGAAAAACATTTATGCTTAACAGTCCATCAGGCCTGATATCTGCTATCCCTGGCTCTCACTGAATGACTTGTCAACCCTATTTTCAAGTCATGTACAGAATCCTGGGCTTTAGAACTGTTCTGGACCTTCAAGGTCATTGAGTCTAAGCCTCTCATTTATCCTTAATGATGTCTTTTATGCCATTTTTGGTGCACATTATACAGGGTAATGTTCTGCAGCCTCCCTTGTATCTACCTTGTCTCTTTCCTTTGCCCTTTGGGTCACCTGAAATTTTCATTCTTCTGAGATTGTGATGTTCTATGATTTGCAGCATATACCTAGAATAGGCACTGCAGACAGACAAAAAATAATCTGGGTTGAAAATTAAATAGGAAAAGGAAAGTAGGCAAGATTCCATTTTGAGATATGACAAAATAATTTCAATGATCCCAAGCTACTCTCTTCTGCAAAAATCTATACTATTATTATTATATAATAGATCAGTTTTTTTTTAATTAGATGGTAAACTTAGAGTTTCAAGAGATCTTACAGGTCATCTAGTATAACCCCATTCATTTTACAGATGGGGAAACTGAAGATAAGAGTGGTAAAATGACTTTTTTTAAAAGTCACACATGTAGTAAACAGAGCTGCAGTTCAAATGTAAATCATCTGGCTTCAGGTTCGTGCTCTTTCCATTATAACAGGTCTCGGGCAAATGAGAATGTGAGTAAAATTTAAACTGAAAACAATGCAGAAAAGTCCTCCAGGCTAGAGTACCTGGACTATGTCTGACACATGAGTGTGACATGTTCAGTGGCACATGGAGGGGGACTGGTAATTTACTGGCACAATCTTCAAGAAGCTTACTCTGAGGAGGGATCAAATTCCACTGGGGGAGAAATCCCCCTGCAGCAACTAGTGCCTAAGACTTCTCTGTTCCTTGGTGATTTCTGCCAGCTATAGAGGACTGGTTGCTAAGTGACTGTTTCACCAATGGGGAGACAGATTTCTTAAGCAGATGCAGTTGCTACCCCAACCAAGCAATTGCATCCACCTGTACGGAGCTCACCTAAGAATCGGGAAAATATTGTGACTACTATCTGAACCCAAAGGGCCACAACTGGATAGATAGGTTCTAAATTAAAAAATGAATCTTTCTAACTTCTGTTAGCTTTATTCATATCAAGTACCAAGTCTTGGTGAGGGAAATACCTTTCAGGATAGGTGGTTTTGTTGTTCAGTCCAACCCTTCATGACCCCATTTGGGGTTTTCTTGGCAGAGATACTGAAGTGGTTTGCCATTTCTTTCTGTGGTTCATTCGACAGATGAAGAAACTGAGGTAGACAGGGTGAAGTGACTTGCCCAGGGTCACACAGCTAGTAAGTATCTGAGGCCAGGTTTGAACTCAGAAAGAGGAGTCTTCCTGACTCCAGGCCTGGTACTCTATGCAGTATGGTGCCACCTAAGGACAGGTGTACTGCTGATTTAAAGTGATTTTTTTAAAAATACATTGAATTTATTTGTTATAAGAGTTATTTTTTTTTCTTTTTCAATGAGGTTAAGTAAGAGGAAGAGTAAATAAATTTCGGTTAATTTAAAAAATCTAACTTCAAAAATTCTATTCAAGTTGTGTGTATGTGTGTGTGTATGTATGTGTGTGTGTGTGTGTGTGCACATGTTGTAAGCCGAAAGTGCATCAAACACATCCCCAGTCCTTATCATCTGTGGTGTCATGGAAAGCACTATGGCCTGGGTTTTAGCAAATAGATCTGCAACCAGCAATAAAATTGACATTATCACAACCTTGTAAAGTTTACAAAGCACTTTATATATAAATATATATATATTCATATATATATTTATATTTATATACACACATATATATGTATATATATTTTTTAAATCTCATTTGAACCTCCCCCAAACCTTATGAGATAGCTATTACAGCTGTATTTCCATTTTATAGCTAAAGAAAATAAGTCTCAGAAAAGTTAAATTTATCCATGATCATCACATAGTCCCAGAGGTGGGATTCGAACCCAAGTTTTCCTAGCTCCAACTCCAGCACGTGACTTGCTGTCTGACTGACCCTGTGGTCCCTTTCCCTCTCTGAGACTCAGATTTCTTACCACACTCAATGATCCTGAAAGTCCTTTTCACCTCTGACATTTTATGATTCTAAGGACATTTGTTTCCTAAGATGCATTATTATATGCAGGACTAATGCCTAGCATTTTAAGTTTTAATAACATCAGAAGTATAAATGCTACAAGCTTATAAAAATATCATTTGAAAGTTTAATTATTCAAATTTCTTTTAATACTTATTTAGTTTTGTGAATTCTGAATAATATATTTTTAAATTTTAATTTTAACAAGACAGAACACCCTGTCGTTATGCAAGGAATTGCAACAGTTGCTATGGAAAAGTGAATGACACTTTCTCTGACTGGGTGGATGGGCAGACAAAGTCCCCTTGCTTGGCTACCCTCAGTCACCTGATCTACCTCCATCAGAATTTTTTCTTCTGGAGTCACGTCAAAACTGTCATGTATGCATCCAAACTTCATTCTCTGAATGCTCTGAAGGGTGAGATTACAAATGCTGTCCTTTCGGTCACTGAGAAGCCCCTGATGGAAGTTATTACAAAATTCAGAAATTGACTAGAGTGATGGAATAGCAAAAGATGGTGCTTATTTTGATTTTTAATAAGAAACACCAATATTTTAAAATTTTTAATAATTCACCTTTAAATGTTTTTTAATGTTCATAGCATTTATACTTTTGAAGTTATTAAAACTTAAAACTGTGCTTAGACTTTTAGGAACCCTGTGGGGGCATTTTTAAGGTTTGCAGAGCACTTTAGAAATATGATCTCATTTGATCCTTAGCACTATCCTGAGAGTCAGGTACTGTTATTATTCCCATTTTACAGATTAAAAAAAAAAAGCTGAGGCAAAGAAAGCCTAACTAAATAACTTGCTCAAGGTCCTACAGCTTGTAAGTGGCAGTGGCAGGATTTGAACTCTTCCTGACTCTAGCTTCATTGCTCTATCCGTTGTATCACCTAGATGCCCAAACGATATTTTAAAAAATGGTTAACTAGTTCCTGAGACTTGGGACCTTTGGACTATACTGATCCATCTGCTTCCAGTTTTTGTTTATCTGCAGAAATCTGATCGTGTCATGCCTCTGCTTAAAAACAGCAACGACGGTACTAAGTGCGTCCCCATTACCTTCGAGATGAAGTGTAAATGTCTTACTCCGGCATTCACAACTCTCCAGAGTCTGACTCCAACCAGCCTTTCCAGACTTCTCGTACACGATTTATTCCCCTTTAGACCCTCAACATTCAGTCAGATCGGTCCCTGCTTGATCTTAATCTGCCTCCTACCACTTCTCTGTATTCACGCCGGCCATCCCCATCCCTGGACCGTCCTTCTTCCGTGTCTCTGCTCATCGAAACCCTTCTGTTCCTTGAAGACCCAGCTCAGATGCTGCTCCGGCAGACAGCATAGCTAATAAGAGCTAACAATTACGCGGTGCCTACTGTGTGCTGAGAACTCGACAGACATGACCTCATTTGTCTTCCCAACAATGCTGAGAAAACAGTGCTATTATCGCCCCCATTTTATGGCTGAGGGAACTGAGGCAAACAGAGACTAAGTGACTTACCCAGGATCATACAACTAAAGGGTGTCTGAAGCTGGATTTGAACTCAAGTCTTCCAGATTGTAGGCTAGGGCTCTGTCCATTGTTCCTTTGCTGCCATAAGGCCTTCTCTGATGACTCCCCATTCACCCTCTAGACTCTGGCTTCCCTAGTCCCTTACCCTTTCTGTTTGCCCTCTCCTAGATGCTTTTTTTTCATTCTCACTTGTATTATATTTATTTGTGTGCATATCTCATTCCCTTCCTTTTTATCTTATCTTTAAAAATATTTTTATAAATATCTATTTTTATTTTATCTTAGTTATCTAGTTATCTTAGTATAGTTCCCTATACTTAGGAGGGTCTTATGAAATGATTAATGAAATGAACATTAATTTACACAGATGACAGAGAAACAAATGTGCAGGAAGTCTGTAGTTCTAGGCATCTGTCTTGCTTTGTACCACAGATGTGCTCCCAAAAATAGAGTAAATCAAAATTTCAAAAACATTCCTAATGTACTGTTGGCTAGTCAACTACATTTATTAAGTTCCTACTATTTGTCAGGCTCTGTGCTAAGACCTGGGGATACAAAAAGAGGCAAAACCAGTCCCTGCCCTCAAAGAGCTCACAGTCTAGTGGGGCAGACAATAAGCAAACATATATACAAAACAAGCAATATGCAGGATAAACAGGAAATAATTAATAGAGAATGCACTAGAATTAAGAGAGGGTGGGAAAGGCTTCCTGTAGAAAATAGAATTTTAGTCAGACCTTAAGGAAACCAGAAAACAAAAATGAGGAGAGTGAGCATTCCGAACATGGAGGAAAGCCAGAGAAAATGCCCAGAACTGAGAGATGGAGTGTTTTGTTTGTCACTGGATCAAAAATGACATGATGGAGAGTTAAGGATAAGAAAAATATAAAGGTAGGGCTAGGTTAGGATATAAGGATTCTGTATTTGATCCTGGAGGCAATAGGGAGCTGATGGAGTTTGATGAGTGGGGGAAATGGCATAGGTGGACCTGCACTTTAGGAAAATCACTTTGGTGACTGAATGGATGAATTGGAGTGAGGAAAGACCTGAGGCAGGCCGATCCACTAGCAGGCTATTGTAGTAGTCTAGGTGTAAGGTGATGAGGGCCTGAACCAGAATGGGGGGCAGTGTTAGAGGAGAGAAGGGGGCATAGTCAGGAGATGGTAAAAAAAAAAAAATTGGCAGATCTTGCCAGCAGCTTGGATATGGAGGGAGAAGGGGCGTGAGAGATAGTGAGGAATCCAGGATGATTCCTAGCTTGTGAGCCTGAGGTACAGGGAGTATGGTTTTGCCCTCAACAGTAACAAGGAAATTAGAAGAAAAGAGAGGGTTTGGTGGAAAATTAATGAGTTCAGCTTGGGAATGTTGAGTTGAAGATGTCTGATATAAAATGACATTCAGTTTGAGATGTTTGAAAGGCGATTGGAGATGTGAGATTGAAGGTGATCCAGCATTAAAAGGAACTGTATAATTCTTCTATAACCCAAAGAGCAGTTTTGCAAAAAGAAATTTTAGCCTCCTAATCTATAATTTTCTGAAAACTCAGATTTCCAGGTATTAGATGTTTTTCAAAGTGAGGTATATACAAGGACAGAATCTCCTAACATTTATGGTGAAAGCCCTCAAGAAACAATTTACCCAATTTTGTATGTATACAATTATGGAATCTCAGATGAAAAGAGATCTTGGGAGAAATTGAGGTCAATCAACTGCATGATACACGAGTCTTCTGTATCTCCAACAAATGATTGTCCAACTTCTGATTGAAACTCTCCAGGAATAGAGTGCTCACTCCTTCATGAGGCAGCCTATTTGATTTTCAGATAGTCATAATTATAATAAAGTTCTTTCTCATATTGTACTAAATCTGCCACTCTATAATGACCACCCATTCTAACAAATTATGATTTGAACTGTTTTGCCTTGAACTGTAGCTTAGGAGCTGACCACAACATTCTTGCAAAGAGCTCAGAACACTTCAGAAAAAAGAATATAATTTCATCCCAAACCACGAGTCTGTCGAGAAGCAAAATGTTTACTAGAAGCAGCTTGGCAGAGTGGGTAGAATACTGAAGTGGGAATCAGGAAGATTGAGGTTGAGACCCTGTCTGAGACTTATTAGTTTCATGACTTTGGGCAAATCATGGAGTCTTGGTTTTCTCTTCTGTCAAATGAGGGGAGTGGACAAGATAGCCTCTGAGGTCCCTTCCAACTCTAACCCTATGATCCTGTTATATGGAAGGGACCTTAAAAATAATGCTGTCTAGCCACCTCGCTTTACAGATGAGGCAATTATACATGTGAGATGAAGATCCTGAGACTCACTATCTACCTCCATTTTACATGAGATGGAGGTGCCAGGAATCAAAGTAGTTTGCCCTAGGTCTGAGTGAGTCAGTACTACAACTAAGAATTGGAATCAGGTCCCCTTTGGCACCTAATCACTTCCTGCTTATTGATGTCGTGGCTTCAGCCGTGTTCTCTCACTGTTTTAGACCTCAAGTTGGTAAAAGGGAGGTAGAAATTAAGTTGAATAGAACCTGAAGTTTTACCAGTTTTGTTTCCACAGAGATGATGAATCCTTGAGTCACACCTCATTATGTGATAATGATGAACTTTCTCAAACACCCCCTGCTGCTATAGTATAGCAGTATGTTGCCAGAGAAACAGCCCCGTTGCTATCCCCGTCTCTGCTGCTGACTTGTGGGGTACTTCACTTTGGCGGGGGGAAGAGGGGGCCGCATCATTTTCATACTTATGTAATGAGGGAACTGAGCCAGAGGTTTGCTAAAGTCCCTAATAGAAAAGAAGAGAATGGAGAATGGAGCCCCAGGGAAGACTTCCTTTCAGGGGTCAGGAAGAAGATGAGAAGTCAAGGAAGGAGCAATCAGAGAGGCAAGAAGAGATCCAGGGGACTGTGATATCTAGGAAACCAAGGAAAGAGAAGCCATCCAATAGGAGGGAATAATCAGCAGTTTCAAAGGCTGCAAAGAGGTAAATTCAATATAATTCAGTTTTCTGAACTTTGTATATTCCCTCAATGCTTAGCTTGGGGATTCCATATGCAATAGATATCTAATAAATGTTTGTTGAATGAATGAGAGCAAGGATATTTCTTTTTTTTATAGGATAGCTCTTATCTAAACCTTGTATCTCCCTCAACTCTTAGCAGGTTTTCTGTACATAGTAAATGTTTAATAAGTGTCCATCAGCATAAGTTGAATTAATTGAATGGAATCCTAGCTCTAATATTCCATGAGCCTATGACCCGTAACACAAACATTCAGATATATGTCATCTCATCCATTTGTATATGATACAGATATCACAACGCATCTGTCCCTGACCATCCTGTTCAATTCCTTGATCAATTCTCCCTGTAAGTTCTTCAGAATTGACCCATCCAACTTTATAGGGGCTTTGGCTCACAGATACTTCTTGAGTAGGAAAATAAAAAGGGAGTGATAATAGCACCCATCTACCAGTGTTGTGAGGATAAAATGAGAACATGTTTGTGGTGCTTTGAAAACCTCACAGTCTATGTAAATGCTATCATTATTTAAAGCACTATTGAAGCGATGTAGTACATATGAACTATTCCCTACTTCCCCCTCCAGATCCGAGTCTATATCTTCCAAGAGGTTGTTCAAACCTCATGTCTTCTGTGAAGGCTTCTCAGACTATTCCATCTGTACTTGCTCTATCTTCTCTAAATTCCCATAGCATTTATCATCTAAACCAATTAAATTCATCATTTCTTAAGTACTTGCTATGTATGAGGCACTATGTTAGGCACTTAGAAAACCATAAAGAAAAAAATGAATTTATCTTTATTGGAAGTATGGGAAAATTGTTCAGATTCGAATTCTGTCTCAACCCTGGGAATGGTTGAGGAATCCTCTCCTGCCCTCCTACCAGACTTTCTGAAGAGGGGAACCCTGGAGTAGAGTTTTCTTGGACAAAATCAGGTCAGTCATTACAAATATAGCCAGTGAGTGGAGGTGATAGAAAGTTTACAGAAGGGAAAGATTTGGATTGGGAGAATAACATGTTCAGAGGTTGTGCAATATGGTGTCAGAGTTCTGTTGCTTTGGGTATCCTCAAGATTGCCAGGTTAACAGGGACTAAAAAAGTAAACCCAGTAAATCCCAATCTCTTGTTTCTAATGGGATATCCCTAATAGATAATGTAAATTTAGTCATGCTTTTTTTCAAAAAAAGCATAACTGTATAATAGCTTAAAGAAAAAATAAACTCTCTGAACCTTATTTGAGAGAAAGGGAGTTGTGATTGGCAGGACCCGAATCTTCTAAATGGATATTTCAAGAAGGCATGTTCCTAATTATCTTGTATGTTTACTGTATGTTCATGCTATAATCCCAATAAGGAAGAAGGGATTATCTAAAACCTAGTGGAAACTCTGATGAGGTCAGATTTTTTTCAAAGTTACATAGAAAAGACAGAAGGGCAAGTATGAATACAAAAGAACAACACAAACCTGTAAACTAAACTCCAGAAAAAAAAACTGGAAACTAAGGAGATGCCCATCAATTGGGAATGAATCAACAAATTATAGCATATGGATATAATGAAACACAAATATGCTATTAGAAATTATAAAAAGAAAGACTTCAGAGAAACCTGCAAAATTTTGTATGAACTGATGCAGAGTGAAATGAGCAGAACCAAGAATACAATTTCTACAATAAAAACAACACTATGAAGAAACAACTTTGAAATATTTAGGAACTCTAAACAAAGCAATGACCTACCATGATTCCAAAGGACTAATGATGAACAATGTTACCTATCCCCTGATAAAGATGTGATGGATTCAGCAAAATAAGACCTACATTTTTGGACACGGCCAGTGTTGGAATTTGGTTTTGCTTAATTACATATATATGATACAAGGGTTTCCTTTTTCTATTTTTTCCAATGAGCAAGGGAAGAGAAAGGTTTATTTTGTTAATTGAGGGGAGAGAACGTTTTGAAAAATAAAACTCAAAAAAAGAACTCAACCTGGAAGAAATCTAAAGACTGTAAAAAGATAAGAAGCCTTTAAGGGTGGGTTCAGAGTAAAAATAAGCAAACTAAATCTTAAAAAGATATACCCATTTCTAAGTGAGGACAGTGTGATGTTTAGAAAAGACAAAGAGAAATCAGAACTATTCAACTCCTTTGCTTAAAGCATAAAACAAAAATCACCGAGGAAATCAAAACTCAAGATCAATGCAGAGATTACAAAAGAATGCCTACCTGATGTAAATGAGTTGAAGACTTAATGGCCCAGATGAATCACATCTAAAATTTCCTTTTACTAGGTTTATCTATAAACAAATCCCCCCTCAAAGTCCCCCTCCCCATCATCTTCAGCAGAATGTAAGCCACTTGGGGCCAGGGACTATTTCATTTGTGTTTATGTATCTCCAGTGCCTACCAAAATGGCTTGCACATAGTAGGCATCTAATAAATGTTTGCTGAATAAAATGGAATGGAATCTCATGATGTTTTGAAAAATTGTGAATGCTAACACTTAACCATCTCTGATAAATGATGAGATGATGAGAACTGGAGATGTAATAAAAGACTGAAGGTAAGCAAATATCCTAATTTCCAAAAGGAAGGGAAAGAGCAATTCCCACAACTTTAGAATGATGAATTTGAAATCTTTCTTACAATATTTTTAACAGATGGTCTTCATGTCCCTCCTTGAATAATTCCAGTGTCAAAGAGGTCATTTGACCCTCACGACAACCTTGCAAGAAAAATATTTAAAGTGTTATTCTTTCCATTTTAGAGATCAGGAAACTGAGGCATGGGGATGTGAAATAACTTGGCCCTGGTCACATAGCTAGTGAATGTTGAGGGTCAGACTGGAACCTAACTTTGTCCAGACTCCAAGTCTGGAACTTTCCCACTATACTGCTTTACCTTTCCACTGAAGCAGTCATTTTCATTGGTGGGTAGTTCTAATTGTTTGAAGATTCTTCCTTGTTCTGATGCCAAATCTGCCTTAAAAACAGCCCATTGATCTTAGTTCCTTCCTGTGGAGCAACTGAGAACAAATCTATTCCCTATTTCGGTACCTGACACTTTTTAATAGCAAGCACTTAATACATTTTGATTGACTGATTTATTGATATTATACATTGTGACCCTTCAGATGTTTTAAAGAGAGATGTCTCAATCTTTCAGCTGTTCCTCATATGACATCGTTTCCCATCCACTTAGTGTCCTGGTTATCTTTTTCTAGTTTCTTAATGCCTCGGTTAAAATATGCCTTCCATCTCACCTCCATTCTTCTAGACCCTTTCCTTCTCAAAATTCTTCCTCTAGCTTTGGTGACAAGGCTATTCTGGTTATTTTTCTATATTCTTAATTCTCTTTTTAAGGCCATTGTTTTCGTCTTGCCCTCTAAATGTAAGAATTCACAGAATCACATGCAGTCCCTATATTTGAGGAGTTTATTTTCTGGTAGAGGGATAAGAAATGTACAAATTATAGTACCAGTGATAACTGTATTAGTCAGGTCAAGCTACCATGCATTTAATAAACATCTGCTATGTGCTAAACACTGTATTAAAAGAGTATAAAGAAAGAAAAAAAATAGTCCCTGCCTTCAAGAAGCTCCCAGTCTAATTGGGAAGACAATAGGATAAAAAAAAGATATATACAGGATAAATGAGATAATCAGAGAAAGAAGGGCTATCATTACTGAGTGATCAACCATGGCATGAAAAATGCAGGAAGAGGAATTTAAGTGAGGGTGTTAGAGAAGGATTGAGGATGGGGGGTTACTCCTGAGTTGAACTTCAAAGGAAAAGAAGGATTTCTTTTTCTAAAATTTATTTTATTTTTAATTTATGGAATAAAACAAGCATTTCTATAACAGCATAATTTTTAAAAAGATGACTGCTGGGGCAGCTAGGTGGTGCAGTGAATAGAGCACAGGCCCTGGAATCAGGAGGAACTGAGTTCAAATCTGACATCAGACACTTAACACTTACTAGCCGTATGACCTCGGGCAAGTCACTTAACTCCAATTGCCCTGCCCTCTCCCCTCCAAAAAGAAAAAAAAAAAGATGACTGCACCTGAAACTGCAAATCTGCTGTGTATAACTTGCTATTCCTTTTAAATATATAGCAAAATTATTGTATAAATTTTTTTTCTTTTTTTTTCTTTCCGTTCCTCTCCCCCCAGAATTGGCCAGTATTAGACACAAATAGGAGATATAGATAGATAGATAGATAGATAGATTTACATATGTATGTAAAATTATTCTATACATACTTCTTTTGTCAGTTCTTTCTATCATGCAGATAGGATCTTTCTTCATATATCCTTTATAGTTAATTTGGGTATTTATAATAGTCAAAATAACTTATTTGCTCAAAGTCATTCTTAAAACAATATTGCCGTTCCTATATACAGTGTTCTCTTGGTTCTGATCATTTTGCTCTTCATTACTTCATGCAAGTCTTTCCATGTTTTTCTAAGGTCATTAGAGCTCATCATTTCTTACAGCACAGTGGTATTCTATCACAACCATATATCATAACTTGTTCAGTCATTCCCCAATTGATGGGCATCCTCACAATTTCCAGTTCTTTGCCACCACAAAGAGAGCTTCTAGAAACATTTTAAAATACATAGTTGGGGTTTTTTCCTTTTTTTCCTAATTATCTTTGGAAATAGACCTGGTAGTAGTATTACTGGGTCCAAAGGTACAGGCAGTTTGATAACCCTTTGGGCAAAAAGGATTTCAAGAGATGACAATTGGGGGTGGTCTGTACCTAGCAAAAGCAGGATAAAAATCAGGGAACACCCCCCAGTGTGCTAGGTCTTGACCAGTCTAATGCTTAAACAAGATGAAATTAAACAATTCATTAAACAAAGAAATTACCTTGGATGAAATTGATGTTTGCTGGACACCAAGGGGTGGAGGGTTTGTGTGGTTTTTTTTTTTTTTTTTTTTTTCTAATGATTGTATTTAGTGATTGAGTTGATATATGATTGCCCCATGAGTGGAAGTTTGATTATTGTATTGTGAATTGATTGAATGATTAAGTATTGATTACTGTATTATGAATTGATTGAATGCTTTGTTCTAAATATTGTGGCCACTGTAGTGAAAACTGTGTGGCCATTCTAATGTTAAGCTGTTATAAACACTATATTGTGATTTTCTGTGATAAGATGTAATGTTGTGAATATTGTACTGAACCTTGATTTGTTGTAAATATTGTATTGTGATATATTGTGAATGTTTGCCTTGATTTGTAATGGAATACACAGAGTGTCCACTGTACTGTGTAATCCGAACTTTAAAAGCTGTTCACAATAGCATTCTTTTGGGAATCTGCTGGTGCACGGCATAACATTATGGCATTATGATAATTTCATTACCAACAACAACAACAACAAAGACAAACAGCTAACTGGGGCCAGATTTTGAAGTCTCTTCAATGGTGATTTAAGGATTGCGTTGTTGTTGTTGTGTAATAATAGTCCTACCATGGGCCAGGCACTGTGTTTAGTGCTTTACAAATTATCTCATTTGATCTTCACAACAACCCTTGCAAGTAGATTCTATTATTATCCTCATTTTGTACATTTTTTAAGAAATAGAGCCAAGCAGAGGTTAAGTGAGTTTCCTAAGGTCACACAGCAAGTAATTATCTGAAGTCAAATCTGAACTCAATTCTTTCTGACTGCAGCCCAAGCGCTCTGGACACTCTGGTGCCACCTAGTGGCTTTAAAAAAAAACTTTTAGATAACGAGAAACCAATGGATGTGGAAGTAACTCATGTTAAAGGCAGATTAAAATTGCTTTGCGTCACCCTCGCACATAGTAGGCACTTAATATGTTCTTGCTCCCTTTGCCTTCTCTTCACCCAGGAGAGAAAAATTGGGGCCACGAGGAAATATACGTTGGACCAATAGAAGGAAGAATTTCGAAATATGTAGAGTTAGTGACTAGAGCTGTGATTTCATGTTATAGGAAACTCTGAGGTGAGGAAACTCCTACCAGTGCAGGTCAGGTAGAGGTTAGAGTCTAAAAATTTAAGTGACTTGGACAGGGTCACAAAGCCCCTCTGTTTCAGAGGCAGAACTTTAACTCAGGTCTCCTTGGCTTCCTGACCTACACTCTATCCACTGAACCACACTGCCTTTCTAACAATTAGAGCTGCCCAAAATGAGGTCATCAGTGCCCTGTCATTGGAAATATCCAAGGAGAGGTTGGATGACTGCTTTTGCAAGCTGTTCTAGAGTGGGTCCCTTCTTTGGTTTAAAACTAGGGATTGGATTATAGGACCTCTAACTCTCCAATACAAATACCCTTTGCTCCTGGTCACCATCTTTATCTCAACAAGAAAAGGTTTTGGATTGGGGGGCAGATGGTTGAATGTGTGCATTGGGAACATTACTTTGGCAGCAATCTGAAGGATGGATTGAATACAGGAGAGACTAGAAGCAGGGGGACCAGTACTAGAGGCTGTTACGATAGTCTAAATGAGAGTGGGTGACAGACTAAATTAAGATAGTGTTAGAGGCAGTGAAGGAGAGGAGAAACATGAAAAAGAATATAACTGAGTAACTCTCTCCCCAGCAGTCATGAACACCTACTTGCATTTTGTTTTTGTTTTTCGGAACAAAGAAGCCAATGCAACTCAGTCTAAATTTGAGGACCCCTAAATGTGAAGGTATAGGGAAGGGAGGGGAGAGGAGAAGTAAAGCAACAGAACTCAATGAGATGCCATTCTAAGACCAGCTGCCATCATGATGATCGCGTGAACCTTCTCTCCTCTGAAAGACTAAGTCAGTAGGAGGTTTTAGGGGTCCTGGGAATCCCTGCTGTGGATTTTAGACTTAGTCTTAGTTTTTTTTCTCCTCCTTCCTTCACCCCCAGTTCATCTTCTGGGGCTCCCTGATGTCATGGGCTTCCAAGTGGGCAGCAGCTGCTTGGACAATTAGTATTTACAGTACCATACATGCTCAGACCTCTCGAGAATGGATATGAATTTTCCTACTGGAGTAATGGCACCATTATGGTAGTGCCTAATGATAGTCATAGGTTGATGGGAGAGAGAACTGGGAGGAACCTTATGTTTCCATCCAGTCCAGTGGCTTCATTTTACCAATGAGGAAGCTGAGACCCAGAGAGTTGTAGTCACTTGCCCAAGGTCACACATCTTAAGTATGAGAGCCGGGATTCTAACATAGCTCTTCTGACTCCAAAGCAAAGGAGGCTTAGGTTTTTCTAGGCTTGCAAGTGGTGTGCTACCAATGGTGCAACGACCTTTCCCAGGCAATGTTCCTTACCTTTAGAACACTAGAGTCTTTCTAGAAGTCAACAGACCTAGGGATCTTATGTCCTCTGCCTCCCTCTTCTGGTTAATCTAAACTAGGATTTTTCTGCATCCATTTGGAAACCCAGGGAAGGAGTCATTTCATGAGAATCACAGATTTAGAACTGAGAGGAACTTTAGAGGCTATGTAGTTCAACTCATTTTTACAGATAAGGACACCGAGGTCCAGAGGGGTCAAGTTTCTTTCCTAAGATATCAGAGGTGAGATTTGAACCCACATCCTCAGACTCCAGAGTCAGTACCGTTTCCACTCTATCAAGCATTGAATCCCAAATCTCAAATTTTTAATCCAAAGTTCCACATTGGGGTAGGTAATAGGCCCTTAAGCACCACTATATCCAATTTTAAAGCAACTCTACAGTCTTCCAAGGCAGTTGCTATAAACTAATCTATCATTCAACAAGCATTTATTAAGTACCTACTATATGCCAGGATCTGTGCAAAATACTGCCATTATAAATACAGAAGTGAGATAGTCCCTATTTTCAAGATGATTGTGCTGAGACATGTATACTGTTTCAGTTAGATTCTCTAGCTGGAAGCTTAAAGATAGGATCCTCACGTAAGTTATACCAAGAACATTGAGAAAATAATCATCCAACACTAATCCATTTGAATTGCATAATTCTCAATAGTAAGGAGATAGTAAAAGGGTACCTGGCTTTCTTGAATGGATTCAAATCAACTGGCCCAGAGGAATTACCTCCCAGGATGCTGAAAGAACCTGGAGGATGTGAATGCTGATTCTAGCTTTATCTTTGAAAGATGGTGGAGAATAGGAGAGATATCACAGGACTGGAGAAAGGCAACTGTGCCCATGTTCAAAAAGAAGGCAAGAGTAGCATCTATAAAACTTTAGGTCAGTAGATTTGACTTTGGTTCTGGGAAAATTCTACAACATACTATTCAAAAGATAAGCAAACATCTAGAACAGGAAGTTATAATTACAAAGAGCCAACACAGCTCCATTGAGAACAGATTATACCAGACAAGTTTTATTGTCCTTCTGGCAGGGTAACTAACCTGGTAGACCACAGGGTTATAGGCTCATGGGTTCAGAGCTGGAAGGAACCTCAGAAGTCACCTAGTCTAACCCCTCATGGCTTGTTCATAATCACATAGGTAGTCAATGGCAGAACCAGGATTCAAACACAGATCCTTTGACTCCAAATCCAGAACCTTGTCCATTATATTATTCTATAGTTATGGGTCCTAGATTTCACTGAAGCTTTATTAAAGTAGCTCATGAATGTCCTTGTGGAAAAGATGAAGAGATCTGGGCTAGGTAAGAATACAACTAACTACATTAAAAACTGTTCCCACGGTCAGATTCGTTGTTAATTGTTAACATCTCCTTGGCAACTTGGAAGGCTGTTCCCATGGGAGAGCCTCAGGGACCTGTGCCGTTAAATTGTTTTATCAGTGGCATCCTTATCCAATTCACAGTTGATACAGATGATAAATAACATTATAGATGTCAGAGTCAGGATTCAAAAAGGTTTTCACAGGCTGAAAAATTGGTCTAATTCTCAAAAGATGAAACTTAATAGGGATCTATATAAAGTCTTATACATGGCGCAGTGGATAGAATGTGGGGCCTGGAGTCAGGAAGACTCACCTTTCTCAGTTCAAAACCCACCTCAGAAACTTATTAGCTGTGTGACCCTGGGCAGGTCACTTAACCCCATTGCCTTCTAAAAACAAACAAAACAAAAAAAAGAAAGTGGTGATAACTGTGTCAAGTCAATAAGCGTTCATTTAGTACTGACTATGTGCTGGATACTGTTTTAAGCACTGGGGACACTAAGAAAAAGCAAAAGACAGTCCATTGTCTCAAGGAATTCACAAGCTAAAGGAGGAGAAAACATGTAAACAATTATATATAAAGATAAATCTCAGAGGGAAGGGACTAGCCATGGGGGACAAGGAAAGTCTTCTTACAGAAAGTGAGACCTGAAGGAAGGCAGGGAACCCAGAAACCATAAGTGGCACAGCCAATGAGAATGCACTGAGTTGGGAGATGGAGTGTCATGTTCCCGGAACAGTGAGGAGGCCAGTGCCATTGGATCATAGAGGACATGGAGGGGAGTAAGGTAGAAGAAGACTGGAGAAGTAAGAAGGGGCCGGGTTATGCAGGGCTTTAAAAACGAAACATAGGATTTTATATTTGATCCTAGAGGCAATTGGGAGCCACTACAGACTCTCATCTGCTTCTGAAATGATGTTCAGACCATATCGGGAGTATTTATTGAGTTCTGGGTATTACATTTTAGTAAAGACATTGAATAAGCTAGAGGGTGTCTAAAGCAAGGCCACTGTAATGGAAAAGGGCTATGGGCCCATCCCATGAGGATTAGTTGAAGGAATTAAGGATGTTTCTCTTAGAGAAGATAAAACCAGAGAAGAAATGATAGCAATATTCAAATCCTTGAAAGGCAAACTTGGAAAAATAAAATACTATTGGGGGGAGAGGGGAAGGAAACTTGGAAGAGTCATAAGATCTGTTCCATTTTGCCTCAGAGGGGATAGCACAAGGTAACAGATTGAAATTGCAAAGAAGAACCTTAAATAGCTTGATATATGGAAAAAGTAAAAATAAGGGCTTGATATGTGGAAATTTTTCCTAGCAATTAGACCTATCCAGAAGTAGTAGAATGGTCTGCCACAGGAGGGAGTAAGTCACCCTTCACTGGAGCTCTTCAGGCAATGGCTGGATGAGTATTTGTTGTGTTGTACTGGGAATTCTTTATTGGATTTGGCTTGGTCTCCGTGGCTGCTTAGGCATTTTCCAACTTGGAAATTCTGTAATTTTGTGGTTCTGATTCTGTAAAAACCAAATGAAGACATACAACATAGACACTAACCTGGGAAAGTCCTAGACTCTGGTCCAGCTTGACTGAAACAGAAATCTGCCACAAAGAATCAACATTTTCAAATTCTACAGTTAACAGATAAAAGTAGGCTTAGGTGAAAGAATACATATCAAAGCCAGCCATTTCCAGGCTTAAAATATACCCATCATGCAACAGACTCTGCCAATCCCAGATAGGCTTGATCATGCATCAGTGACTCCACTGAAAAAACATTTTTGGAAGACATAGTTTGCACATGTGAGAGATTGCTTATAATAAAAAAAAACAAATGAAAAATGGGGGAATGGTTCTTGGCACCTCCATTAAGGCCCCAAATGATTTTAATGCTGCTGCACAAATGTTGACATGATTGTGATAGCATAGCAGCCTAACTGGCTAATTGCTCCCTGACTTCACTGCTAATACCCAAGGTCCTTCTGCTCCCTCTCATAAGGTTATTACCTTGGGACTGCATTTTTTCCTTTGTCCTCATTACCCCATTATCATATTCTTTTTTTTTTTTTTTGAGTTTACCTTTTTTTAAAACTTTTTTCTTATTGAATATATTTTACTTTTCCCCAATTACATTAAAATAAATTTTTAACTTTTAAAAAAAGTTTTGAGTTCCAGATTCTATCCTTCTCTCCTTCCCTCCCCTCTCTCCTCCCTGAGATGGTAAGCAAAAGAAGTACCTTCCTCTTACTGTAGTGAAAATCACGTCTCATATTGTAATCATGTTTAATAAAGTAATTTCAGTATTGTAAAATGATCATGATGGATCCAGTTTCCTCATCTGTCAAATGAGGGGGTTAGACTAGAACTCTAAGGTCTCTTTTAACCCTAAACCCTAGGATCTATGATAGACTTCTGAGTGATCATATCCTTGGGGAACACATATGTCATCAAAGAAGATGGTAAAGTGGGTGGAACTAAAAACGACCTGGAAAAATCGTTTGTTGACTCTAGCTGTATACTCTTTTATTCTCTACAAATGAGGGGACAGCTGGAAGCATTGCTCACATGGGAAATATACACCCAGAGGGTGGTCCAAAGGAGAGCTCAAGCCTTGGAACAGGAGATGGGGTACCTGCTTCTGGTCATTGAAAGGAATGAATGTGATAGAATAGGTGATAGATAGAATCTATTTGTACAAAAATATTTATAGCAACTGGGGGCTGAGAATTAGAAATTGAGGGGATGCCCATCAATTGGGGAATGGCTGAACTAGTTGCGGTATATGACTGTAATGGAATATTATTGTGCCATAAGAAATGACAATGATAGACCTCACATTAAAGCCAAAATTAGTTGTAGATGATAGACCTGACTTGGATGCAGCTCATCCAGCCCCACCCTCAACCTTTTTGGAGAGGTGGGGGAGGGAGGGCAGGGAACAAAAATGTTTGGAAGAAGAGATTTTTGCCACCAAGAAGATGGAGTTTTAATGGATGTCTCTTGTTGGGATTTATAACCATGAGGAGAGAGAAATAAGCCAGGCTGGGAGCATGAAGACTGAGAGGGACAAGTAATACCTGAGGTAAACCAAACGACCTGCATTAGGGCCTGGGAATATCTGAGCAATCATGAATAGCAGACTGTATATACCCACAGGACCAATACTTAAGAAGCAAAGCATGCTTGCCTACCTTCTACCTCAGCTGCAGGAGGCATTTGCCCTATGCCAGAACAAATGAGCTTTCTGAAAGGGTTCATTTCCCAAAATGCTCTTGGGGAAGTAGAAAGACATACCAATTTGGGAATGTACACTTGTATTGTTTTCATTGCCTTACTATTTATTTCTTTCCTAATTAAATGTTTTCCTATTAGAGAGTAATTCCTTGCCTGGGTCTATTAACATTGTGAGGAGTGGCAGGAAAGCACAAGGTATATTCAGAGGACAAGTATATGGTCTGACTGTAGTGAAAATTCACATGAAATAGTTGGAAATAATGATGGGAAAGGTGGGCTGGGGACTTTGAATAGTCCATTAGGCATAGTGTAGAAAAAAGATTGGGACTTTGGACCACTTGGTTTTGTAGCCCAACTTGGCTACTTACCATGTATGTGACATTGGTTGAGCAAGTCTTTTCATCTCTCTGGGCTTCATCTATAAAATGAAGGGGCTGAACTAGAAAAACTCCAAGGTACCTTCCAGTTCTAAATCTATGAACCTAAGATCATAAGTTGATAATTCCAGAAATTTCTAGTTATCACCAGGAAGAATTAAGCAAGCCAAGAGAGAGAAATTAAGCATCCCCATGATTTTCAGGGGCTTCTGTCTTTACCAAGAAAACCCCAAGAATGAAGAGTTGGAAATGACTCAACAGTAACAACAATGATTTTTGCCAGTCAGTGAAGGCAATTTTAAGACAAAGAAATCAAAGCTATCTATAGTCATATTTAAAATATACTCCAAATTACTATTAATTAGAGAAATGCAAATTAAAACAACTCTGAAGTATACCTCACACCTATCAGATTGGCTAATATGACAATAAAGGAAAATGATAAATGTTGGAGGGGATATGGGAAAACTGAGACACTAATGCATTGTTGGTAGAGTTGTGAATTGATCTACCCATTCAGGAGAACAATTTGGAACTATGCCCAAAGGACTGTAAAACTGTGCATACCCTTTGATATGGCAATACCACTTCTAGGTCTGTATCCCAAAGAGATTTTAAAAAAAAAAAAAAAAGGAAAAAGAATCTATTTCTACAAAAATATTTATAGCAAATTTTTTTGTGGGGGCTGAGAACTAGAAATTGAGAAGATGCCCATCAGTTGGGGAATGGCTGAACTAGTTGTGGTATATGAATGTAATGGAATATTATTGTGCCATAAGAAATGACAAACAGGATGATTTCAGAAAAACCTGGAAAGAGTTACACAAACTGATAGAAAGTGAAGTGAGCAGAACCAGGAGAATGTTGTACAGAATAACAGCAATATTTTATAATGAAGAACTGTGAATGACTTAGCTAGTCTCAGCAATTCAGTGATACAAGACAATCCCAAAGGACTAATGATGAAGCATACTCTCCATCTGCAGAGAAAGAACTGATACAGACTGAGCATACTGTTTTTCTCTTCCTTCCTTCCATCTTCTTACACAAAATAACTAATGTGGAAATGTTTTACGTGATTGCATATGTATAACCTGTATCAAATTACTTGCTGTCTCAAGGAGGGGAGGAGGAGAGGGAGGGATAGAATTTTTAACTCAAATCTTAAAAAATGTTAAAAATTGTTCTTACATGTAATGGGCTGGGGGAGTGGGACAGGAAATACCATTGTTACTTTTGAAAAATAAAAAGAAAAATGTCACTTCCAATTGTGAAAATGCAGAAATCTAGAGCAGCTGTTCTCAACCTGTGGGTTATGTTCAATTTGTAACTATGAAAATACATCCTGCATATCAGATATTGACATTACAATTCATAACAGTAACAAAATTACAGTTATGGAGTAGCGACAAAAATAATTTTATGGTTGGGGGTCACCACAACATGAAGAACTGTATTAAAGGGTCACGGCATTAGGAAGGTTGAGAACCACTGTTCTAGAGTAAATGCCACTTGAGCAGATCTGAAAGAATGGGTAGGATTTCAATAAAGGAAAGATGAGACAAGAGAGAAGATTTATGTTGTTTAAACATAGATGAACAGCTTAAACAAAACCACAGAGGTTAGAAAGTGCTTCTAGAATCATGATTGGTCTTGTCTGGTTGGAACATAGAAAAGGCAAAGCAGAAGGGCATGAAATAAGACTGGAGAGGTAAATTGTTGGCCAGTCAATCAACAAACATTTTATGTGCCATAGCCTGCTAAACACCAGAGATATCAGAAAAAGGCAAAAAGGGCTAGGTGGTGCAGTGAATAAAGCACTGGCCCTGGAGTCAGTAGGATCTGAGTTCAAATCTGGCCTCATAACACATGTGACCTTGGGCAAGTCACTTAACCCCAATTACCCTGCCTTCTACCCTCAAAAAAAAAGGCCAAAAAGAATCCCTGCCTTCAATGAGCACACAATGTAGTTGGGGAGACCACATACCAATAATTACATACTAATAAGCTATATAAAGGACAAATTGGAAATAATCAGTGGAAGGAAGGCACTCAAATGAAGAGGGATTGGGAAAGCTTTTCTATAAAACAGCAGTTCTCAACCTGTGGGTTATGTTCAGTTTGTAACAATGAAAATACATCCTGCATATCAGATATTTACATTACAGTTCATAACAGTAGCAAAATTACAGTTATGAAGTAGCAACGAAAATAATTTTATGGTTGGGGGTCACCACAACATGAGGAGCTGTATCAAAGGGTCGCAGCATTAGGAAGGCTGAGAACCACTGCTATAGAAGGTAGGATTTTAGCTGGCACTTGAAGGAAGTCAGAGAAGCTGGGAGGCATAGTTAAAGAGGGAGAGCATCCAAGGCATGAAAGAAAGCCATTGAAAATGCCTGGAGTTGCGACAGCTTCATATATATCTAATTGGGATCTTTAATAGGTAAAGAAAACATTTACCAAGAGCACCAGCCCTGGCGTCAGAATGACCTGAGTTCAAATCCAGCTTCAGACACTTAACACGTACTCGCTGTGTGACTTTAGGCAAGTCACTTAACCCCAGTTGCCCTGCCCTCCCCCCTCCAAAAAGCAAAAAAACCAAAAAACCATTTACCTTTATGTCCTAGAAGACAATAAAAAATAACAGATCATTGTGAAAAGTTAAAGAAAAATGTATTTTAGTGTTTTAGCAATTATTTGATGGCAATAACTTAATAAAGAACAAATATTCTTTCTGTTCATCTTTACTATCATTTAATATTTTGACTGTTTATTAAAATAAACATATCCTCTGCCAAAAAAAAAAAAAACAACAAAGAAAAGAAAATGCCTGGAGTCAAAGAGATGAAGTGTCGTGTTCAAGGAACAGCAAGGAAGCCAGTGTCCCTGGATTGAAGGTTATGTGGAGAGGTGTAAGGTAAAAGAAGATTGGAGCAATAGGAGGGATAGATTATAAAGGACTTCGAATGCCAAACAGCAGTTTATATTTGATCCTGAAGGTGACCAGGAGTTATTGGAGTTTATTGATTCAATGGGAGGAGTGACTTGGTCAGACCTGGGCTTTAGCAAGATCACTTTGATAACAGAGTGGAAGATGGGGAAAAAGGAGGGAAAGACCAAACAGCTGCCTATTGAAATCATGTAAGGAATTTGGACTTTATCCCACAAGCTTTAGGAAGTCACTGAAAGGTTTAAGGAATGACAGGGTCAGAGGTGTACCTTAGGAAAATTAATATGATGAATAAAATGGTTTGGGGGAGGAACAAGCCTGGAGACAGAGAGGCTGCTTAGGAAAGCACTGAAACTGTCAAGGTAAGAGGAAATGAGAACCCGGAGCAGAGTGTTGGCATGGGAATGAAAGGAAGCAATCTGGGGCAGTTTCATTTGCTGTCTACAATATTATATCATTTTCTCACAATTAGGGAATGCCAGGGCTGAAAATATAAAGTGGATTTTCTGGGCATTGACAGACCTAAAGGGAGTCCAAAAATGGAAAGCCAGGAAAAGCACTATGGGAAGCCAGTTTGAGGATGACAAACATTAATAAATTAGGGGCAGAGGAGGGGCTAAAGCTGCTCAAATGAATGAATGATCCTCTGATAAAGATCTCGTTTCTCAAATCTATAGGGAACTGAGCCAAATTTATAAAGTAAGAGCCATTCCCCAATTGATAAATGGTCAAAGGATATGAATAGGCAGTTTTCAGAAGAAGAAATCGAAGCTATTGATAGTCATATGAAAAAATGCTCTAAATCACTAGTAGCAAAAGAAATAAAAATTAAAATGACTCTGAGGTAGCCCCTCATGCCTAACAGATTGACTATGATGACAGAGAAGGAAAATGGCATATGCTAGAGGGGATTTGGAAAAATTGAGACACTAATGCACTGTTGGTGGAGCTGTGAACTGGTCCAGTCATTCTAGAGAACAATTTAGAACTATGCCCAAAGGACTATGCAACTACGCCACGTTATTGCTGCCTGCCATGAAAGTTTTTAATGTCCATCTGTTAGACATTATATGTTACTGATATTGCTAACAAATTACGTGACTATTAACATTGAGTTGCCTAATGCTATGCGTCTGAGGATTTGACATTCAGCAGGAAAGCCAGTCCATGGGAGAAAAATGAGGATTTTAGCCTACTAATGAGAGAGAGAAACTTTCATATTTGGAGTAATTTTTAATATTTTCCCAAGCATACCCATTCTACTATTTTTGAAGCTAGAGGAAAAGGTAACACCTTGATGAGCCTGTGAGAGGTGCTGTGATTGTCCCTGAATTCATCTTTTTTAGCATCACTTCAAGCACAGAATCAAGTGAAGCCCTATCCATATGACCCTATCCACTTTGTATTTACTGTCTACATTGTATCTATCTATGTTTCTTTTATATTCCCTTAATAGAATGTAAGCTTCTTGGAGACAAAGACCATTTCATTTCTGCCTTGGTATCTCCAATGCCCAGTACAGCGACTGGCCCATAAATGTCCTTGTAACTCATAGTTCAACACCTTCATTTTATAACTGAGAAATAACGGAGCCTAAAAAGGAACTTTTGATGTGATTTGCCATCTCAGACCAATTCCACTCAAATGAACATTTCCTAAGTGCATACTATGTGTCAGATACTACGCTAGTAATTAAGTAGAGCTGGTAATAAATGCTTCTTCATTTTGTCATCATCATTGGCCTTTAGGGAAATTAGCTCTAAAAAGAAACATCCTTTATTTCCCCTGAACCTGATTTCCCCATAGCAGTTCTGGGATCCTGCTGTTTTCAGCATCTGGCCTGGGAGCCCTGAAGCAATGGCAGTGGTATCATCTGCCTGGGCAGAGTTTTCATCCATGACTCATAAAGGAAGGTGGTTCTAATTTAATCCCTACTCGTCATATGCCCAAATAACCTCCTCTCTTGCCCTTTTGTCCCCAATCATGCAGCACCAGTCACTCTAGAGACTTTTAAATCCCATTTCTGATGTAGAGATAATGCCATCTCTGTAGTAGTTCTAAAACATGGCACCCCCAGATGAAGGCTCCTTCCCTAGCGACAGCCTGTTTCCTGTATTCCTCAACTGTCTAGAAGAATAGTGTCATACTAGTCCAGGGACCAGTATATTATGCCATATACTACTAGCTCTGGGCAGGCTAAAGTCACCTTTCAATGATTTAAAAGCTGATGTGTCTTAGCTTCATTACAGACGTGACTTCTGTGTGACCAAATTGGTGTCTGTGAGCATTTCACTCCTCTTCTGAGGCACAAGGACTCACATTAAGGAGAATTATGATTATGCAAAGTGCCTTTCTATCATTTCATTGGGTGCCTCCCAGGAGAAAAAGTTAGTAGCACAGCTCTCTCCTCCAATTATCAATTTAGAAATCAGACATTATTCATGGACCAAACCCTCAGGCCCCTGACTGATGATCCACCAGTAGAGAAACCTTTCCAGTCTTCACCCATTTTATTCTCCTCCAACACTTACTCTGTGATCCAGCGACATTGGCATTCTTTCTGTTCCCATTCTTCTCCCACCCCTCAGTGACTTCTCTCTGAGAGTACCACCCATTTACACCGAATACACCTTATACATACATAGTTTGTGTGCTGTTTCCCCAAGAGAATGTGAGTTTCTTGATGGCAGGAACTGGTTTTTACTTTGCAGAGTCTGGTGTGTAGTAGCCACAAGTAATAAATACTTGTTGACTTGACTTGACCATAATGTAGCCTAGAGCAAGCAAAACATCTTTGAAATGGGTCACATAAACACCTCCAGCAGCCTTCTTAACCTGGAGATGCCTCTGCATCTATCTCCTCTGATTGGTGAATCCCTGGTCCAGATCATTATTTCAAGAGAGGCCCATGCTATCCATGCTCACTTCCCTCCCAGCCCCACTTCTAACTCTCTGGACTGTTTACCTACCTCCTCCCCAGTAGCCTTACCCCACAGGGGAACCTCTCCCCCCATCCCTTTTCAGCTCTCTTTTTTATGTTTTCCTCCTCCATCAGGATATCAGCTCTTTGAGTGTAGAGACTGTCTTTTTTCGCTTATATCTGTATTCCCAGTGCTTAGCATGGTGCCTGGCCCATATTAAAAGCTTAATGACTGCCCTATCTCTCTCTTTGTCTGTCTCCAGTATAACAAGCAAGCAGGGATGTGACCAGAGTAATCTCTCTAAGTTCCTTGATGCTTACTGTAGTAACCCACACCCTATCTGTGCTCACAAAATGCTTAGAGATACTGTCCTCTACTGGGTAAACCTGCTGCATTTTCCTTGCTGGCAGATACATATCATAAAAGAAAGAATGTGGCAGAATGGGCCAGTGTTTCCCAAGGCTTTTTGTTTGGGCCTAAATTTATTATATGCTAATCAAAGAGTATCTAGGGCAGGATTTCTTAACCTGGGACCCATGGACCAGCAAGGGGCCTATGGGTCTTATTTGGGGTGCAGGGTTACCTTACATGGGAAAAAAAATACATTTTTATTTTCACTACCTTTTGACTTCTTTTGTAATCCTATGTATTTTCTGCATTTAAAAATTTATTCTGAGAAAGGGTTTGCAGGCTTACTAGACTACCAAAAAGGCCCATGGTACCAAAAAAAAAAAAGGTTTAAAAACACCACATCTAGAGAGAGAAGGAGAAAATCCATGACTTCAGGAGGCAACCGATTCCTTTTTTTTATGTCCAATTGTTAGGAAGTTTTCCTCATATTGAGGCTATATTTTGTTTTTCTCCAACTTTTGCTTCTAATTATTTCCTCTGGGAGCAAGCAGAATGAGTTTAATCTCTCTTCTATATGATAGCCCTTCAAATTCTTGAAAACAGTTATGAAGTGCCCTCCAAATTAACCTTCTGTTCTCCAGGCTAAATGCCTCCAGTCCCTTTATTCCAACTTAAAAAGATCTTCCCTAAAGTACAAAGCCCATGACAGATGCTAGTCCCAAACCTAGCATTATTAAGACATGGTCTCACTAGGACAGGATATAGGAAGGACACTGTCTCCTTAGTCCTGAACACTATGTTTTGTTCTTATTTTGGTTTTTAATGTGTACTAAAATCCCATTAGGTTTTTTGGTCACCTTGTCATACTATCATGCCATTACTCATATTGAGCCTGCAGTCTACAAAAACCCCCAAATTATTTTCAAGTGAACTGTTATCTATTTGTGCCTCCCCTATCCATACTTGTGATATTGAATTTTTTTGAAACTGAAGGTATAACTTTACATTTATCGCTATAAAATTTTATCCTGTTACATTCAGTTCATTATTCTAACCCTCCAAGAGCATTTGGAGCTTGTCATCCAATGAGTTATCAATGCCTTCATTCTTTGTGTCTTCTAAAAACTCAAGTACCCTATCTATACTTTCATTCAAATCACTGACAGAAATGTTAAAAATCACAGATCCAAGTAAGATAGCACGGTAGTAGGAAGCATCACACCTGAGCTCCCTTTGACAAAAACTCCTTCAACAATCCTAGAAAATGCATCAAACTTTAGAGAAATGCAAATCAAAACAACTCTGAGATACCACATCACACCTATCTGATTGGCTCACATGACAAAACAGGAAAATGATAAATGCTGGAGAAGATGTGAGAAAATTGGAACATTAATGCATTGTTGGTGGAGTTGTGAGCTGATCCAACCATTCTGGAGAGCAATTTATAACTATGCCCAAAAAGCTATAAAACTGTGTGTACTCTTTGACCCAGCAATACCACTTCTAGGGCTATATCCCAAAGAGATCATAAAAATAGGGAAAAGGACCCACATATACAAAAATATTTATAGCTGCTTTTTTCGTGGTGGCCAAGAATTGGAAGTTGAAAGGATGCCTATCAGTTGGGGAATGGCTGAACAAGTTGTAGTATATGAATATAATGGAACACTATTGCTCTGTAAGAAATGAGGAACAAGCAGACTTCAGAAAAACCTGGAAAGATTTACGTGAACTAATGCTAAGTGAAATGAGCAGAACCAGGAGAACACTATACACAGTAACAGCAACATTGTGCAATGACCAACTTTTATAAGACTTAGCTTTTCTCAAGGGTCTAAAACAACTCCAAAGGACTCATGATGGAAAAAGCTATCCACATCCAAAGAAAGAATTATGGAGTATGAATGCAGATTGAAGCATACTATTTACACTCTTTTTGTTGTTGTTTCTTCTTGTGGTTTCTCCCATTGGTTCTAATTCTTCCTTACAATGTGACTAATGTGAAAATAGGTATGTATATGTAGAGCCTATATCAGATTGCATATCATCTTGGGGACAGGTAAGGCGAAGGAGGGAAAGAAAATTCAGAACTCAAAATCTTACAGAAGTGAATGTTGGAAACTATAGACAGATGGATGGACGGACGGACAGATGGACGGATGGATGAATGGATGGATGGATGATCGATGGATCAATGGATGGAGAGAGAGAGAGAGAGAGAGAGAGAGATAAAAGGGACCTTGAACTTGACAAGCAAAAAAAAAGATTTGATTAAGTCATGGGACTAAACTCTGAGGCAATATTAGTCACTTACTGTTCACCCAAGCATAAAATAGACACAAAGGCCTCTTGAGATGCTTGGCTGGTAGAACACACTGGACAACTCAAAGACAAAGGGTTTTCACTCAAATGAATTAACTTGGGGTATCCTTAATAAATATCCTTGTTTGAATATCCTTCTCTTTCTATGGCTGAGTAAATTTCTTTTTATGAAAAAAAACCAACAAAAAAAGAAAATGCATGAGACTGAAACCTGACTGAGATATTCAAAAAATGTCATAGTTAATCCTTTGTCTGGGGGAGAAGAGAGAAGTGGAAGGGTAGGGGAAATTATCTTACATTAATAGAGTATACAAGTGGCATTTAGACAAACAAGGAAGAGGGGAGGGGGAACAGCTAACACTTCAAACTCACCCTCATTTGAACTGGTTAAAGGATGGAAATAATTTCATTCAAAATAGAAACAAGAAGGAAAGGGGAGAAGGGGTTAGAGGGAATTAGAAGGAGGGTAGGTTAAGGGAAAGATTAGTACTAAGGATGTACTCTAAGGATGTATAAAAACATTTGAAGCTCTTTCTAAGGTGCCAAAGAAGGGGAATCTGAGAGGATACCTATAAATTGGAGATTGGCTGAACAAGTTATGATATATGTATGACGAAATAGTATTATGTTGTAATAAATGATAGAAGGGATGGTTTCAAAGAAACCTGGAAAGACTTGTGTGATCTGATGCTGAGTGAAGTGAACAGAACTAGGGGAATAATTTACATAAGGACCGCAATATGGTAAAGGCAAACAACTTTGAAAGAATTAGGAACTCCATTGATAAATCAGCTTGATCAAAGAATATGAATAGACAGTTTGTAAAGGAAAAATTCAAAGCAATCAATAGCTATATGAAAAAATGTTTTAAGTCACTAATAACTAGAGCAGCGGTTCTCAACCTGTGGGTATGTTCAATTTGTAACCATGAAAATACATCCTGCACATCAGATATTTACATTACGATTCATAACAGTAGCAAAATAACAGTTATGAAGTAGCAATGAAAATAATTTTATGGTTGGGGGTCACCACAACATGAGGAACTGTATTAAAGGGTCGCGGCATTAGGAAGGTTGAGAACCACTGAACTAGAGAAATGCAAATGAAAACAACTGTGATGTCCAATTGCACACCTATCAAATTGGTTAAAATGACAAAAAACAAAAAGGAAAATGATCAGTGCTAGAGGGGATATGAGAAAATAGTTCTACTAATGTAATCTTGGCGAAACTGAATTAGTTCAATCATTCTGGAAAGCAATTTGGAACTATACCAAAAAGCTATTGAACTACAGATCTTTGACTCTGCAACACCACTACTAGATATATGTCCTAAAGAGATTTTTTAAAAATTATATTAATTCTTTTTGCAATAGCAAAGAATTGGAAACTGAAGGGATACACATCAATTGGGGAATGGCTTAGCATGAAGATATATGATATATGAATGTGATAGAAAAATACTGTGCTGTAACGAATAGTAAAGGTCATAGTTTCAGAAAAAAACCTGGGAAGACTTGTATGAACTGATGCAAAGTGAAATGAGAAAGACCAGGAGAACAATTTATATAGTAATAACAATATTGCAAAGATAAGCAACTTTGAAAGACTTCGTGACTAATCAACACAATGACCAACAACAACTCTGAAGGACTCATGAGAAAACAGGTTATTTACCTCCAGTTAGAGAACTGATGGACTCAGAGTACAAATTGAAGCATATTTTCTTCTATTTCTTTCTTATTTTTTATTTTTTAAAAATATGGCTAATGCAGAAATTTGTTTTGCATGACTATACATACATATTTGTAATAATTTGGGGTTTGCTTGTTTGTTTTGTGCCTTCTCAATGGATAAAGGAAGATGAGGGAGAAGGGAGGATATTTGAAATTTAAAATAATTTTTAATATTAAATATTATATTTAATTATTATATAATTATATATTATTATATAATTATATAAGAAATTATATTAAATATTAGTATTAAATAATATTAAATCATTGTTTTTTTTAAATAATAAAAAAGGATCTTTTCTTAGGATTTCAAAATAAAAGGAGAAGATAGATAGAAAAAGCAACTAAATAGTCTCAATTAGTAGTATGAAGCTGCTACATCATGTTGTTTGCTCCAAAAGCAAGAATGGTTAATAGTGGCTTAAAGAGATGAGGAAAATATAAAGAATTAAGAATTCCAGAGGGCTGATGATGTAACTGGCTGGCTACCTCCTGACAGAGAGAAGTGAAGGACCCAGAGCACGCAATGGGACTGTTTTGGCCGTGGCCAATATGGATTGACTCTACGTATTTGTAATGGCATTTATTGTTCTTTAGTTCTTAAGTTGGGGGGAGGGGAAGACAGATATTTGCTAATTGAAAAAATAAAATATTATTTAAGAAAATTCCAAGTCCAAGGTCAGATCCATTAGGTACCTCCTAGAGACCTTTCCCCCATTCCTTACCCTTTGCCCATTGACATCAATGCCTTATTGACTACTCTTTGGGTCCAGTCACTCATTTGACAAGTTCCAATATGTCACCTAATTTTTTCAATCATCTAAGTCAAATCTCCACGTCTTGTCCGTAAAGACGTTCTAAGAGGCTATGTAAATGCTTTGCTGAAATCTAAGTATCTATCTCAAGAAGGTCTGTAGTGTTCCTTGGACCTCTCTGACTTAGTAAAGGCCGTTCAGTTAAAGTTCCACATTATATTAATTCATTTACATGGTGAGATATTGGAGGTTTATGTGGTTTTTGTTACTTTCAAGCACCTACATCAACTCTAGCTTCTAGCAGAGTGATGCCAAATAAAGGTTTTCCCAAATCTATTATGCATAGAGAAAACTCCTTTTGCAATTAGCACCTGGGTTGCAAGTGTTCGGATGCTACTCAAGTGTTTCAAAATAGTTTGTCCTCTTCAATAGGTTAAACATCCTCTTATAATTTTGGCAGCCTCCTTATTTCGCTTAGCAAATTCTTAATGGACAATGTGAAGGCTAACACCAGATCAGCCCAGGTCAAATTATAATAAATTCCAAATAAGCAGTAGCCTAAAATAATGAGATCTCACTCCATCTACTTCTTGCAGTTGTCTTTGTTAATACTCCCCTCCATTAGAGCAGATAATTGAGAGCTGAGTGTGGTTTAAAGAAAATGTGAAAATTTTAGTGCCCAAATGGATTTTACTTAAGGAGTGATTATGGTAAGAAAATGCTATAAAAATAGCACTTGCTCTTCCACAGCAATACTGGTTTCCCATTGGCCTTCAAATTGTCCTGACAAATAGGCTTGCCCTCCTGCAGACCTGGGATTCTATTCTGCCTCACACATCCCCAGCAAAACTGCCAGCTGAGAGCTAATTGCAGAATCTTCATTACCAGGGATGATTGAAACTATAAAAAGCACACAGCTGAATTTTCACATCCTGCTGGGGCAAGCACAAGGCCCACTCTCTCTCCTTCCCTCCCCTCACAGCAATTATCCTTGGCGCATATGCGGACCCTTTCAAAGAATTCAGAGGTGTCCAGAGATGTGATCTTATTTTTTTTCCACCTCCCTGGGAGACAAGTTGATGACAGTGGCAAATATGATTAGCCTAATTTTACTGATGCAGAGACAGAGGTTCATTTCTTATCCACCTTGGAAGCAATTTGCCCCAAGTCCTGAAAAGATATACCTAACAAAGATCATAGGCATAGTTGCCCATTCTCAAGCCTTTGTGAACTGTTGGGGAAACTTGTTTATCCCGCAGCCCTAATTTTAGTATCATTCTTATTTCCTTCTGTTAGTGTGACCCTGGGTGAGTCTCTTAACCCCATTTGCCTCAGTTTCCTCATCTATAAAATGATCTGGAGAAGGAAATGGCAACCACTCCAATATCTTTGCCAAGAAAAACCCAAAATCGGGTCATGAAGAGTCAGACGTGACTGAAATGACTGAACAACAACAGGCAATAATATTTAGATCCTCAGTGCTAGAGCAGGCTCCATCATATCAAAGAAGTCACAGATCCCATTTAAAAAAAATCAGAGTTTAGTATGTGCTAAACAAGGAGTAGGGAGAGGAGAGGATAGAGCATAGGACTTAGAGTCAGGAAAATCTGGGTTCTAATCCAGTTTTATGTACTTCATAGCTATGTGACCCTGGACAAGTCACTTAACTTCTATCTGCCTCTTCTTCTGCGAAATGGGTATAAAAATAGTACCTGTCTCCCAGGGTTGTTATGAGAGTAAAATGAGATAATATTTGTAAAGTAACTTGCAAACCTTAAAGCACTAAATAAATGCTAGTTCTTGTTGCTGGGAGGCTCCAATAAAATAATACTTATAAAGCGCTTAGCGCATAGTAGGCATTCAGTAAATGCTTGTTCCCCTCCCTTTCTCTAATATTACTATTATATATTGTTATTACCATTAAGTTTGTTGGACATGGTGTCACAAAGACGTGAGCTCAAATCCCACCTCAGACTCTTACTAAGTGACCCTCACTTAAGTTCTGTTTGCCTCAGTTTCCCCCTCTGTAAAATGGGGAGAAAAATAGCATCTACTTCCCAGAATTATTGTGAAGATAAGATGAGATGATATCTGTCAGGTGTTTTGCAAACTTCCAAGTGCTATGTAAGCGTTGCTTGATGCTGTTATTAAGTGTTGGACTTGGAGTCATGATGACCTGAATTCAAATTCTGCCTCAGACGTATGTGAGCTTGGCAATCCTGGGCAAATCATTCAGCTTCTCTCAGACTCAGTTTCTTTATCTGTGAAATGGGGATAATAGCGGCACCTATTTCCTAGGGTTGTTGTGAGGATCAAATGAGATCATGTGTGTAAAGGGCTTTGTCAACGAGCGCCATATAAACGCTAATTCTTATCATAGAAGTGCTAGATATTAGATATTATAATATATATTATCATATATTATATATTATATGCATGTTAGCTATTATATCTATAATTCTATTCTCCTAGACCATGGAAGGAGAGGCAGTAATCTTGGAAAGTGTGAATTTCCAATGTCCCTTTTGCGGTGAAAGCAGAAAGTGTGTGAAGATAAGTTCAGATCCTAAGAGCTGGGAAGCCTTGGTGCCAATGAGGAGACACTGGAGTATGGAGGAGCATATAGGCTCATTAGGAACCAAAAGCTGAATTTCAGTGGGTGGTCACAGAGCCTGGCACATAGTAGGTGTTTTATAAATGCTTATTGACTGATTGCCACACAGCATAAAAGTTGATAGAAATGGGGATAGAGAAAAGAATATTGGATTTGGTAATAAAAAGATCTTATCCACCCTGACGCCCCTCCTCTTCCCCCCCCATTGCCTTCAGGCCAGGTATGTTACATTTCACCATCCCTCCAGGGTTCTCCACTATTATTAAGGGAGTTGGGGATAGGGGGCATCTAGGTTCTTTGCAAATGGCTCCAGCCCCCATCAATGATATTCCCTTGTTATAGAGGGTATCTGCTGCTTCCTCCCAGTTCAATTTAGCCACTAACTTGTATTAACTTTTACAAAGAAATACTTACTTCAAAGGTATAATCATAAATATACAAATGTACTCACTGACATGAGAGGCTTAATCTCCTACCCTATTGGCTACCACCCTATTTCTCTGCTTTTTTATAGTGCCAGATTTATTTGAATAGTGATTTGTGCTTACTACTGCAAGGAAGCTTTGAAGCATGCCCAGTATGCCTACTGTGAAGGCTCCTGGAGGGGCTCGTCCTGGGCATGCCCAGATCACCTAACATGAAGGTACTTGGCATACCTTACCATGTGGGTGAGGGTAGCCTCCTCCCTCAGTCACTGAGGAGGAAAAAGGGATTAGGTTCATAGCTTAGATGAGTTCCTATGGAGCATACAGTTGCAGTTCCAAGTCCAAAGTTCCCCTTGGTCTCAAGTCCCAAGTACTCTGGCTTCTTAGGGCTCTTCTGCCTGACTGACTGCAACATCCCACCTGAAATACTGGCTCCAAAGTTCCCATGGCTCCAACTCCTGAGTCTGGTGAGACATGAAACTGAGGACAAACAACACATAACAAGAAGACAAACACTTTAGTCCATTTCTTGCAGCTGAGGTGGGGGGAAGAGGGATGCAGAGGAAGGAAGTCCTCCCTCCCTTCAGTTCATGGCACCTGAGCTGTGGGTGAACTATGAGTTTCACCCTCTAGACACAGGAGGAAAGAGTACACTGGAAAGATCATGTTGGATGAAGAGAGATTGTCTTACTTTGGCCAGTTTTAAAGATTCAGCCTTTCCAGCTATGCAGCCAATCAAAGGAGGCTACCCTCACCCACATGGTAAGGTATGCCAAGTGCCTCCATGTTAGGTGATCTGGGCATGCCCAGGACAAGCCCCTCCAGGAGCCTTCACAATAGGCATACTGGGCATGCTTCAAAGCTTCCTTGCAGTAATAAGCACAAATCACTATTTAAATAAATTTGGCACTATAAAAGAGTAGAGAAATAGGGTGGTAGCCAAAGAGACATCAGGGTCAAGAAAATGTTGTTCTTGTTTTAAGATAGGAGGGGCATCGGACCTTAAATGAGGTTCCTAAGAAAAAGGTATCATTATCAGATGGATTTACACATGAATCCATAGATCTCTGAAGAAAGATGTTATCCACATTCAGAGAAAGAACTGATAAAGAGAAGTATGTATAGTATGGTTTTATATACACACACACACATACACATTTGTGTCTAATGGTAGCCTTCTCTAAGGTGGGGTGGGGTGAGAGGGAGAAAAAAACATAAAAAGTGCACAGCAGAGAACAGAAGAAAAATTATAAGGAGCCACAGAAAATCAGGGTAACTTTGAAAATGGTGTATAGTGTTTGTTTACATAGTTTTTCCAAAAAAAAGTGAACAGTGTGAAATGGAAATTTATGGTTTTATATTTAATCCTCTTCTTATGTTGTGCTATATACATAGAAATGTTCTTTTTATTTTTTGTCCTTTGTATTTAAGTTCAAAATAAATAAAAATTTAAAATATATAGGAGGGACACATGTTGAAGACAGAAGGGAAGAATCCAACAGTAAGGAAAAGATTGAAAAGGTTAGAGAGAAACAGGGAAAAGCTTAGAATAGCTCAACTTAACATTAACATCTCTTGTACATGTCCCCTTTTCTCTACTTAGCCAGTTACTACCCTAGTCCAAGGTCTCATCACCTTTTGCCTAAATGTTGGCAATGGCCTTCTAATTGGTCTCTTTGTTTCATGTATCTTGGTCTCCAAACTGTCCTCCACACAGCTTGCAAAGTGATTTTCCAGTAGCCCAAAAGACCATGTCACTCCATTACTCAATAAACTCCAGTGGCTCCATGTTCCCACAACAGTCAAATATAAAGTCCTGGGCTTTTTGCATTTAAAACTCTTCACAACCTGGTTGGCCCCCTTCCTACTTCCCAGTCTTCTCACATACACTATTTACCCTTCACAGCCATACCAGTCTGTTTGTTGTTCCTCAAATAAAACACTCCAGCTGACCTTCTCCATTGTCTTTGTGCTGCCTGTCCTCCGTACCTGAAATGCCGTCTCTTCTCACCTCTATGTCTTGGGATATTCCAGTCTTCTCTGAAGACCCAACTCCTATCTACTCAGTGTTTATCTTGTGTATACCTGTTGTTACTCTTACTGGAATTTAAACTCCTTAAGGTATGGGAACCTATTTAAAAACCTTTTTAATAAAATTAAAATTATTAAGTAATATTTTTCTCTAAAGCTTTTTGGAAAGGTAGATGATAGGTCAAAAATAAAAAGAACTTAGGGAAATAAATAAAAAGTGATAGACAAATTTAAATCCGTTGTAGAGAAAAGAATTGCCTCTTCTTTGTCTCCTGAAACGATTGGTACTAAGACCCATTCTTCTCTATTGAGAGACTGTTAAGATATTGGTTGAAGATAGGAAATCCTCCTTTTACTCCCAGATTGAGGGGAATGGTCCAGTAGGGAATGGGATGGTGCCTTTGTTACTCAACTCTTCTGGAAGTTTAAATCAGACCTATATTTTTAGATAGTGTGATCTTTTCCTTATTCAAGATTCCAATAAATGTCACCTGAAATCCTTGGATGTTAAATTAATATTAAATTTAATTAAGTTGTTTCTGAAAGAGTTGAGTCTAAACTACAGAGTACATCATTAACATTATTTTTGCTATTGTTCAACAGAGGTCAGGGATTATTTTTTTGCCATTGTTCAGTATCCCCTAGGGCTTAACACAGTGCCTGGGACATCTTATTGTTCAGTTGTTTTCAGTCCTGTCCAATTCTTCATGACCCTATTTGGGGGTTTTTGGGCAGAGACACTAGAGTGGTTTGCCATTCCTTCTCCAGCTCATTTTACAGATGAGGAAACTAAGGCAAAAAGGGTTAAGTGTCTGAGGCCACTGCACTCTATGCTCTGCACTACCCAGCTGCCCCTTACCACCTGGGACATCCTAAACACTTGATAAAGGTTTGTTTGACTGGTTGATCACTCTGCCAAGTTGGTTAATCCTATTGAAGCTTGCCCAATCATCAACCTTTCTTAGCTATATCTTACCTGTGTAATGTTTTACAATTTATAAAGTTCTTTCACATCCATTATCTCATCTGATTCTCACAACAGCACCATGAGGAAAGTAATATTAAGTGTTCCCATTTTTCAGATGTGAAAACTATCACTAAGGATGGGCGATTTCCTCAAGATCACACAGCTAAATAATAAAATTGGGACTAGAACCCAGTATCAGACTTGATGTCCAGTAATGACCACATTGCCACTGGGTTCTCCTTGGCAAATTTTTTTTTATAATAGGCTAGGTTTTCCCCTATTTCTTTTCTCATTTTTCTCTTTCCTGAGCAAGTCAATCAGCATTTCTGTTCCTCAGTTCTCTCACTGTAAATTGAGGAGTTTTGACTCAATGGTCTCTAATATCCCTTCCAGCTCTAAATGTATGATCATAGGTTTGAATTATCAACCGCTTGGGATTATCCAGACTAGTATTTCCTATTAGTACAAAAAACACTGGGAGCAGGTGTTTACATTCTTCTGGAGTTGAGGAAACCAGCTCACCCAATCCAATCAACATCCGCCTCTTCAGGGGCTGATTAGCCCGTTTGTGACTCACTGTGGTCTCCTGCCTTCCTTTTGAATTCTCATCGACACCTTCACTGGAAGGGGTCCAGTAAGAGGAGAAAAGACAGAATGCGAATGAGTTCACTTGGCTATTTGTTGCAGCTCTGATCAAAGTTATGGAAAGGGATATCATTCAAAAACAAACTTTGAAATCATCTAGCGTTTTCTTTTGCCATGTTGCTGCTACAAATACTAGTCTTCCTGACAACATTAACTTTGTTGTTGTTGCTGAGTTGTTTTTCAGTCACATCTGACTCTTTGTGACCCCATTTGGGATTTTCTTAGCAGAGATACTGGAGTGGTTTGCCATTTCCTTCTCCAGCTCTTTTTACAAATGAGGAAACTGAGGCAAACCCTGTGCCCAGAGTCACACAGCTCTCAAGTGGCTGAGGCCAGATCTGAACTCAGGAAGATGAGTCTTCCTAACTCCAGGGCCAGCATTTTGTATACTGTGACACCCAGCTGCTCATACCAACATTAATAATGCATGATTTTTTAACACATATAAAGCACTTTCACAGACATTGTCTTCTTTGTTTCTCGTAGCAACTCTCAGATGTACAGGGCAGGGATTATTCATCTATATTCTACAGATGGAAATTCTGAGCCTCAGAAAAGTTAAATGAATTACTCAAGGTCACCAGGTCTATGCAACAGAGCGGTACTCAGACTCAAATCTTTTGGCTCTAAGATCAATGCTCCTTCTGCGACATAATATTACCTCTCTGACATCACTAGTTGCTACAAATAACTTTAGATTACAAAAGGGAACGATGATCTAGCCTCATGGCTCATCCATCCCCTGTTCTCACCCTCCCTCCCCACAACACTCACCATTAATACTTCACAATGTACAAGCATGCACCAGTCTGCATAAATAGCAGAAGAGGGAAGAAAGACTTATCATGTCCTCTGAATCCTTATGCTGACTCACTGAGAGCCTAGCTTAGTTTTTTCCTCCTTGACGGTAAGAGGGAGGAGAGATTATTTCCCTGGATTTATTATATCCCAGTCACCATATTGCAGTGATTCTTTCTTCTTTAGCACCCCTTCGCTCCTCCCAAGTTTAGTATGGCTATTTGGGGATAATAACTATTCAACTTACAGTCAGAGTCCACATTTAATATATTACTCTATAGCTATATCCATACCAGAGGCACATAAATACAATAGCAAAAGCATCTAATTAAGACATAAAGCAATGTGGATAATAAGGAAGAGAATAAAGAACTAAAGCATTCTCTATCTCCACACACAAAAGGGTATAATCCTCTTCACCTCCAGAGGAGTTAAAAGCTAGTTCCTACAATCCCTGTAACTCTCTAACACGGCAGGAAGCTCACAACTACTTCCTAGCTCATTGTTCTAGTGGTGGGCACTCAAAGTGGTATCATGGAATGTCTTTCCCAGGAGTCTCTCAAAACAGGCTAGAAAATAGCTGAAAGCTGTCACGTCTACTCTGGAGTCATCATGGTCCAGACATGGTGGTGGATTCAGAGTAGCCACGGCCATACTATTCAATATATGTATTTTATCTCAGGTCGGATAAAATAAATGTCATACACTTTGCAAACCTTAAAGCACTACAGAAACTGTAATTGTGATGATGATGATGATAATGAGGGTTATATCTCCCTCCGTTGACCGCTGTTCCATACCCAGCCTCTTCTGTCCATGATAAAAGTGCCATGATGCTTCATCCCATTCCAAGTCTCTCCTTCCTCTCCCCTCCCCCACAAATCAGAGCTCATGCCCAGCAGCATCACAACACTGCAGCCCAATCCCTGTAGGAGACAGATTCTAGAGAATACTCTTTCACTGACCACTATTTTCTCTACCTCAGGCATCATAGAAAATGAAATCTGCCATGACCTCTGCACCACAAACTGTCTTGTGAATCCACCATTACCTTTTGCCACTAACCAGTCAGACCTTTCTCTCCACAGGCCTGGACTAGATTAATGACTAGACTTGTCATCTCCAGTTCTCTTCCTTATTCCCAGCCCTTTGATGCCACTGATAGAGCTGTTTTCTGCAATTATGGCTTTAATCAGGTCATTTCCCCAATCAGAAGCCTCCAGTGGCTCCCCTTTGCCAAGGGAATGAAGTCCAAGCTCCTTAACCTGGCATTCAGGACCCTTCACAAGGGCGACCCACTCTACCTTGGCCAGTCATAGCTCAGTTCACTTCAACAACATTCACTGGGCTTAATAGGTGTAGTGACACAACTAGATCCTATTGAGTATAAACATGGAGCAACGTACAGTCCCTGTCCTCGTGGATCTTGTAATCTGGTCTGGGACAAAAAGACAAATACACAAAATGCAATAATATAATTACATAGACGAGGTCCAGAATTATGAGAGATTCAAGAAGAAAGAAGATGAAGTAGGACAGGCTAAGATCTTGGTGATGGGAAGAGTCAATTGCAGGAACAGGGAAAAGTATGGGCAAGACCAATGAGGTAGAAAAGGTTAAGATGAGAGAAAGAAAGAGTACAAAAGGGAATAGTATGCAGTAAAGTTCAAAAAGTAGATTGGAATCCAATTTTTCAGCCATTTAACCTTTCTATACCCTCTACTCTAGCCAAAGCAATCAAGTCCCCAATCTCCCAAATATATCATCTACTATTGCCCATAATTTGTCCTCTTTCCTTCATATATTTAAGATTTACCAATCCATCAACTAACATTTATTAAGTGATTACTTATGTGCCAGGCAATATGCCAAGTGCTGAAAATACAAAGAAGAAGATGAGTACCTGACCTCAAGGAGCTTACATTCTAATGGCAGAGGCAACAGATAAATAAATAGATATGGAATAGTTGGAAGATCACTTTAGTGGGGAAGGCACTAGCGCCTTGGGGGAGGGGGGATGCGGGGCTACAAAAGGTCTCCTGAAGAAGGGGGTGACTAAGACAAATCTTTTCTTTTTTTTTTTGCTTTTTGGAGTGGGAAAGGTAGGGCAATTGGGGTTAAGTGACTTGCCCAAGCTCACAAGACTAGTTTTGTGTTATGTGTCTGAGGCCGGATTTGAACTCAAGTCCTCTTGACTCCAGGGCTGGTGCTCTATTCACTGTGCCACCTGGCCACCCTAAGACAAATCTTAAAGAGAGAGCTTATGTTTTAAACTTGGCTTCAAACCTGTCCTTATTTTTGTGATATGAAGTCATTTGTTATTTAGCTAAATGAAGACTAACCTTCCTCAGTTCCTTCAAACAATCCTCATTTGGCATAAACCTGAGATACTTCATCTTCCTGGCTGCCCTCCTCGAGATGCTCTCCAGCTTAACTATGGCAGCCAGAACTGAATAAAATACCCAAGCAATCTGACCAGAGCCGAGTATGACAGGATTGTCACCTCCTCATTCCTAGAAACCATGGCCCTCAATGTAGTCCCAGATGGCATTAGCTCTCTTTCTTAGCTTTCAACACTGCTGGCTCCTGTTGAACTTGCAATCCACTAGTACCTCCAGATCACCTTCAGACAAATCACTTCCTAACCTAACCTGTCTTGCCTTTTTGGCACTGACTTTTTTAACCAAATTTAATACTTTACTTTTTCCTTATTAAACATAATCTTTGTTGTTGTTGTTGTTGTTACTGTTATTGTTCAGTCATTTCAGTTGTGTCTGACTCTTTGTGATCCCACTTGAAGTCTTTTTGGAGGGGGGAAGGCAGGGCAATTGGGGTTAAGTGACTTGCCCAAGGTCACACAGCTAGCACATGTTAAGTGTCTGAGGCTGGATTTGAATTCAGGTCCTCCTGACTCCAGGGCCCATGCTCTATCCACTGTGCCACCTAGCCACCCCGACTTGAGGTTTTCTTGACAAAAGATAGTGGGGTGGTTTGCTATGTCCTTCTCCAGCTCATTTTATAAATGAGGAAACTGAGGCAAACATGACTTTGTGACTTGCCAGGGATGACACAAGCTTAGATTTGCCCAAATGTTCTTGCCTTTTCAAATCTTTCTGAAGCCTGATTCAATCATCCAGTGTGTAAGTTATCTTATCATCTCATCATCATCATTATTATTAAAGTAAAATTAATGAATAATATTAAAACAACAACGAAAATAACATCCTTTGAAAGATTAGCAATGTTCTCATCAAATGGTCTAGGACTCGAGGAGATAGTGACCCTTCAATATAGAACATCTTTTTCCAGTAAGTGCTAGGAACATGGGAAGTCACAGCGGATTTATCTCCTGTCAAATCACATCTGTTTTACTCTGGTGTAGTTTCCTCAGTAACTGACGATTGGAATACATCAGTACATAACACTTTGCAAAGGCAACTGTACTCTATACAGATCTGCCTAAATATTTAGACATAACAACAATAACAGAAATGATTAAGAGTTAAAATTCAAATCACCATAGCCAAATGTCAGCCAGAGATACACAAAGTGGGCTCTCATCGAAGCCTCGCTCGCATTAGATTCTTTAGTTGACTTGTCAGCTCTGTCTAGGTGAATGAGTATTTGTTTTGTGACTTATTCAAATCTGTCCAAAATTCCATTTCTTCTTTTTGCTGCTGGTCTTGGCTATTTCTCTGTAGGAGAGTATAACCCTTCTCTCAGAAGGAAGCCAGGGCATGGAAGAAATATCAGAGAGCTATATTCACCATCCTGGTTAAGTATTTGGAGATAACATTATAAGATCCCTTCCAATTTTAAATCTATGATCTGAGGATTTAAAATGACATCTTGTCGTTATCTCTGAATTTCAGCTATATTTGTGGACTTCAACATGAGGCAATGAAGAATTTTCTTTATGTGACTATTTATTGTATTTATTGTAACCTGGTTTCAAATTCTACTTTAAAAGATGTCTTGTCCTAGAAGACTACAGGCTTTCCTCTATGACATTTATGGACTAGATGCTTTATAGCTTGATTGAGATTCCCTACATTTGTAGGTGGGGTAGTGGATAGGGTAGATAGAACGGTAACTTGGAGTCCAGAAGACCTGAGTGTGAGTGCTACCTTAGACACTTAGGAGGTATGTGACCCTGGACAAGCCACTTGATCTTTTTCAGCCTTAATTTCCTTATCTGTACAAAAAAAAAATTAGGCATAGTGATAGTATCTACCTTTCTGAGTTGTGAGAATCAAATGAGATAACAAATATAAAGTACTTCGCCGGTAACTAAGTACTAAACGAATGCTAGCTATATATAGCACATTGTAATGAAGCTGTCCACCCCTTTCTCCAGCCCCCCTCACTCCCTCTCTTGCAGAACTATTGAGCACAGACACCAACTTAATTCTGTTCCCCTGCTGAGGGACTGTTTGAGTTCCTGTGAGATGGCTCTATTTCCTTCGGTGCTCCTGAGGTTTATTTCACACCATTAGACAAGGTTTCATCACAGAAAGGGAGCCAGGAAGAGGAAGCAGGCACTTACATGTTCCCAGGAGTGATAATCCTTGACTTTACTGTTAGGAGTCTGATGTTATTCTCAGGAGCAGGGGCTCCTCACACAACCAGTATGTGCGAAATGCGAGGCTGGGAACCTGGAAGAGTTATGGAAACTGAATTTACAGAGGAAAAATATAGTAGTCAGAGACCCATTTGGAAAAGACAGTGGAAATACAGGCCAGGTTTTGTGGTTGTTGACTGCATAATATCCTAGGCGGAGGCTGGTACCAGTTAATTCTGGTCCATGCAGGAGAATAGAACAAATCCCCACGATGCCCCACATTTCCAGCACTATCACCAGAAATACCAGTAGGAAATAAAGAGGAATGCTTCATTTAAGCAAGCCCTTAAATTCTTAATGATCCCAGCCTCTCCCAGACTGCTATCCTTCCAATCAACCTCTCCCCAGGCAGCGGCTTTCTTAGGCAAGTTGCTTTTTTCCAAAGCTCAGCCTTCCTCGCATCAGGAAGACTCCACACAGCAGTTTCTCTGTCTTTAAGAGTTGTTTTCTTTAAGTTGCCACCTGTCTGTATGACTAGGACTCCGGAAGAGGTTCTTGACAATTTCCCTGTGTTGTTCCTGGGCAATTTTATTCACTTCCTGGCCTGAGGGCCTTGGTTCCCAAGGCAAGGGCTAGGGCTGCTGTAAATGCAACTGCAAGGAGAAATGACTGGCCAGAGATTTGTTGGGACCCAATCAGGTAGTCCTCAAAGCCTGATTCTAAAATCACAGTAATAGAGGGATTGTGGCTGAACCTATGCTTTGATAGGGTGAATTCTCAGGTGAGGAAATTCCCTCCGCTAATGCAGGCCAGCACCTTCTCTGCAATTTACTGTCTTAGAGGTGGGGTTTCTTAACCCTAGTTTTGAGAATTTGGTCGTTTTGTTATCTTTTTAATTTGATAGCTGTATTTCAATATAAGGTGTCCCCAAAGTCTTAAAGCTATCAAAAATTTAAAATTGCATTATATAATTGCTTTCCTTTCTAATCTTATTTGTTTTATTTTATGCATCTAAAAACATTATTCTGAGGAGTCCATAGGCTTCATCAGACCTCTAAAGGGGCTCGTGAGAATTACCTGGAGCTCCAAGAGATTAGGTAAATTGTTTAAGGTCACAGAATCACTATGTATAATAGGCAGGATTTGAAGTTAGAACTTACCTGGGTCTCAAGGTCAACTCTCCATGAACCATATGCCACATTGCCTTGAACAATAGTTCACTTTCTGATAGAACTTTATATTTTCATACTCCCCACCCTTGTGAGGAAGAGGATGCAAGTATTATCCCCATTTTATAGACAAGCAAACTGCCACTCAGAAAAATTAAGCAACTTGGTCAAGATCTTCAGCTAATGAATGTTGGCTTGGATTTAAACTCTGATCTCCCAACTCTAATCCCAACAATTTTATCATCATAGCACAGTTCCAGGTTCTTCTCCTTTGCCTTAAACTGGAGTAGGATGGAGACCCAGGAATCCTGACAACAGGGGTGCAGGATCTCAGGGGTTCTTAGCATGAGAACAAAGCAAAGCCGATGGAGCTCCAGGTTCCCAAAGTAGGATCTTAGCTTCAGGAAGCATCCTCACAAAATAACCACAGACCCATTTAGCTTGCCTAAATGCTAAATGGCTTTAAAAAAAAATAAAAGACTTTCCATACTGCATCTAGCCTATATGCAGAATACTTTGTTGGGTACAAGAAAGTATCAGCAAAATAATTCCTGCCCTCATAGGGCTTCTAGTTTAATAAGGAAGCATAACATATGCATAAGGTCCATTCAGGCTATTATTGACCTCTGAAGGGATATGATAGCCTGGAAAAAAATCTGTATGGATCACTCTGAAAGAAATCACTTGAAGTAGGCTACCTTTGTTATAGACTTGGACAAGACCTTTCTTCCTTTCTGAAACCCCTACAAGGAAATTTTTTGGAAATTTCATGTCCCAAATTTATATTCCCTATTTGTTTCAACTATAGTAGTCCTCTTACATGAGCCCCTATTTTGTTTCTCCCTGACTGTGTCAGCAGAGGTTAGAAACAAATTAGACTGGCTTGAGTAAGAACTTGCTCCTCCCCTTGTATAACCCATGATCTTCAGCTACCCACCTGGAGTGAAAGTGATTGGGGCCCAGGCAGTCTTCAACTAAGAGGTGGTAACAGAGAACTCACTAGAGCTGGGATGTGACCAGTCTGAGGTTAGCTTTTCTGGAAAACCATCAATGGCCTCACTCCTCCTCCTGCCTGAAAACCTTCTCACTATGGGCCAGTGACCATTGTGGTCATATCTTCCTTTCCTTTCTACCCCTTGAGCCTATTATCAAATAAGATAATATTTGTAAAGAGCTTAGCATAGTGCCTGGTACGTAATGGGTGTTTGTCCTTCCTTTGAGTGAATTAAAACAAGCTAGATGTTTCTTGGTGGTTTTTTTTAACCATTTTATCATTTGGAAAACCGAGGTAGGCAGAGGTTAAGTGACTTGCCCGGGGTCACAAAGCAACCAAGTGTTGGAAGAGAAATTTGAACTCAGGTCTTCCTGACTCCAACCTTAGCACTCTATCCACTGTGCCATTTAGCTTCCTATAAGGTGGTGAACAGGGAGGAATATTTTATTTTAGAAAGTTGCAGAGAATAAGCAATAAGACAGTAGGTTAGCCCTTTTCTTCAGTCTCCATGACCTCTCAAACCTCTTCAAAACAGAAATTATGTGCCAAAGATAAAAACAACTTCAGCTGTATCCATGGTCTAGGACACCTGGAATCCGAAAGAAGATTTTCTTCTTCTTTACAACTTGACTAATGTTTAATGTGAAGGTATTTGTAGAACCTATATTTGATTGCATGCCACCATGGGGGAGGGGGGAGGAGAGAGGGGGGGAGGAGAGAGAGGGGAAGAAAATTTGGAGCTCAAGGGATTGTGGAACTGAATATTGTAAAGTAAGAGCAAATAAATAAATAATTTTTTAAAAAAGATTTTTTTAAAAAAAGCTAAAAGCCCAGGAACTAATACTGACCCTGAACTCACTTAGCACCCTTCCTTGTTCTCCCAAGCTACTAAATGCAAGGCTGCACTAGCAGAGTGAAGGACATGATATAGGCTAACATCAAAACCTACTCCTATAGCCTGCTCCCCACTCCTTTTTTCCATTGCCTTGGAGATCCCAGTTCCAGCATGATATCTATATCTATATCCATATCCATATCCATATCCATATCTATATCTATCTGTATGTATGTATATAGATAGATAGATATAATTCCATAATATATAATAAATATTCCCCAATAGATAAAGGATATGAATAGTTGTCAAAAGAACAAGGGCAACATCTTTACAAGCACATGAAAAAAAATGCTCCAAATCATGAATAATAAGAGAAGGGCAAATCCCAACAGCCTTAATGCTTCACCTCAAACCCTGCAAATTGGCAAAAATGACCAAAAAAAATAACAGTCTATATTGGAGGAGTTATAGAAAGATAGGCACACTAATATATTGTTCTTGGAATTGTGAAGTGATACAACTGTTTTGGAAAGTAATTTGGAATTATACAAGTAAAGTTACTACAATATCATACTTATTGAACCAGAGACTCTCTTACTAGGCTGAAACCTCTCTACACACACACACACACACACACACACACATACACACACACACACACACACACACACGCACACACGCACACACATACACACACACGCTGAAGTGGCATCCTATCATTTCCAGTACCAAATATAAGATATAGAATGTAATTTCTCTGAGGCTAGCCACGGACCATTTTTACCTTCCTTTGCACCCTCAGCACTTATGAAGTTAGAAGGGATAGGAGTAGAAAAGGAAGACAATGCCTGCTCCCAAGGAGCTTGCCTTTAACAGGCAGCTGGGTGGTACCATGGTTAAGAATGCTGGATCTGGAGTTGGGGAAATGAGTTCAAATCCCACCTCAGACACTTGATAGTATGAACCTTGGCAAGTCACTTGATTTCCTCAGTTTCCTCATCTGTAAACTGAAAATGATAATAATAGCACCTACTTCCCAAAGTTGTCGTGAGGAAAAATGCAAGAGCATACGTACAGTGATTAGCAAATCTTCCATGCTGTACAAATGTTAGCTCTTGTTAATAGGACCACACATACAGGAAGTTTCAGTTACAAATCAATTGGAAAGATTCCATAGTTTAGTGTACTATTGCAAAGCAGATGTTAGTGCATCTTCCTCATTATTCCCACCACCACCAATAATAATAATATTTATATGGCACCTACTACATTCTGGGCATGGCAGTAAGTGTTTTACAATCATTATCTCATTTGATCCTCAGTGAGGAGCACCAATCAGGTGCTATTATTACCCCCATTTGACAGGTGAGGACACCGTGGCAAACAGAGGTTACGTTACTTGCCCAGGGTCACACAACCAGATCTGAACTTAATTTTTCCTGACTCCAGGCCTGGCACTCTATTCACTTTATCACCAAGTGCATTTTAAATATTGAGCTATTTGACAGTACCAAGCATTTTGATCATGAGAACTTTCTTTTCCCAACTTTCAGTTCCCAGTAACTGGTTGCTATAAAGTCAAGGACTGAGGTACTTTCAGAAGCAGTTACCAGGTCACATTTCCACAAAGGTTAAGTCCCTGGATAATGGCTTCAGAGACTAAGCTAGATGTAAAGCTATTTGTCTAGGGGGCAGTCTATTTCCAGGACTCTGAGATAGACATCCTGAACTCTCTCCATTCACGTCCAAAGGGACATCATGGCCAAGGTGGCAGTAATGATAAATTGACTTGCCTGGTGCATGCTATCTTCTGTCTCTCCCTCTGGTTCTCTTGATGCTTTCACTAGGCTGATTTGCTTGCACTAAAGGTAGCAGATGATGAGGATGGCTGTCCTTTTCTCCTCAGGGGTAACTCTCCTGCACAATGGCTTCTGGGAAAAATTCAGACTAGTGGTCTGTAGGCAGGGGTGCTGTTATTCTCTAGAGATGGTCAATTCCCTTCATCTTTCTGAGTTATTTCTGGGCTCTCAAAACCTGATTTTAGAATGAGACAGCAGCATCTTAGAATCAATACCATTTTGGAAATGCAGCCAAAGCTGTCTTTGAAAGGTCTTCCCATCATACACTTAGCCTTTACCAGAGCTTTGATCCTTTACTGCCCACGAATGATACCAACACCAGACACCCAAGGAAGAAACACATACTCTGGCTTCTTCTCCATTGATGAGTGCATACCACTTTTTTTTTTCCTACCCTTTGTAAGAGAAACATCAATATCAGAGAAGATTCCTAGGGAAACCAGAAAAAGAATCATATTTCTCACTCTAGGATCATATATTTAGAACTGGAAGGAACTTTAGAAGCTGTTGAGTTCAACTTCCTCTTCTTATTGATAAGGAAATTGAGACCCAGAGACATTGTTATTTTTTTTAGGATCACACAGCGTAAACGAAGTAGAATTTGAGCCCTAGCACATAGTACACTCTTAAATATTTGTTGACTTGATTTAATCACCCCATTCTAATGTTTTTTCCACTATACACCAAAGCCATATATATTATACAAGAGGCAACCTGGTGGTGCAGTGGGCAAAGCACTGGACCTGGATTCAGGAATACCCAGATTCAAATCCAGACACTTACTAGCTCTCCCTGGTTAAATCACTTAATTTGCTTGCCTCAGTTTCCTCAACTGCAAAAGGAGTGTGATAGTAGAACTTCTCCGGGTTGTCATGACAATAAAATGAGATAACATTTGCAAATTGCTTAGCATGGTGCTAGGCACAGAGTAGGCACTTAATAAATGCTTGCTTCTTTTCTATGTTATACTGCCTCTTTCATAACTCAGAAACTCAACTAGAACTTAACACAATCTATGAACAATCAGAAAACCACAGGGTACAAAAGTAGACAACTTAGTTAAGTCTACTGGCCCTATTAACAGCCCTTACATCTCACACATTCTCAGCAACAGCGCCTCTCCGACCATTTGACCATAAACTGTTTGGCGCTGTCCACAGTCTCAGTTCTGAACCCTCCTTCTACTTTCATCTTTGTCATGGTGCTAACTAGCACTCTAACCTACAATTTCCTCATCTATAAAATAAAGAGATAACAAAAGATCTTCTTTAAAATCTCTTCCAACTCTAAACTTCTAAAAGAATAGTCAGATGAGTGGGGAAAAGGTGGGTGGAGAAGAGAGGAGCCGTATGCCTCCTAGGTATGATGGAGTAGAAATGAGCGAGAAAGGAAGTGAGTGCTTAACAAGGCACGCACAGAATGTAAGTCTGAAATGTACTTATGTTTTATTTTTAATCTCTTCCCTATTTTTAATTAAAGCAATGACATAGTCTTACTATGTTTATAAACCTCCTTTTTTTCATGTCAGAATGATTTTTTAAAACAATTGAATTATTTGGTCAGTCTAGATTAATCGTGGATTCTATCCTCTTCTCTGGCTATTAACAGGCTGATTTCCTAGCTAATTCTTTTCCCTGGG